>CAAKHC010007075.1:51829-68927 GCA_901007825.1 Macroramphosus scolopax
CTCACCATTTGTTATTCCCGACATTCCTTAAGATTCATCCAAAAGGTTCCATCTCCATCTTCTGGCTCTGCACCACCACCACCACCACCACCAGCGGGTCGACCTCACTGAGTTTCCATCCAAACTCCTGTGATCAGAAATGTTCAGATGCAGTTCCATCAGGTTGAGTTCATGGGGTCGAATCACTAATCACAACTGTTGTCACAGTATATTTCATCCCACTCGATTTCCCTTTTTATTGAACTTGTTTATTCTCACAAGATATTCTACTTTATTCATCACGTATCACAACCGTTCTTAAAGAGCAGGAAACCTCCCCTGATGATTCTAAAGAGTAAATATCACAGGACGTAGTTCTGTTGGATTGATGGTGGAAAGTTACATTCAAACGTTCTCACTTCAGTAATGTGATAAGTGATTTATTTCTGAGGAAATGATAGGCGAAGTAGTCCTCTACGTGCCGGTCGGGTTCGGATTGAGGTTAAATCGGCTCAGTTCATCTACATTGTGAAGATTTCCTCGTATTTCGTTGCTTCCTATTTTTATCTGAAATGACAAACTGCACAGAAATCCTGCATGCACATCGGGATCCGGGGATATTCAAGTTCATGGTGAAAGGATTTTCTCAGAGATATGTTTTGTGGTCAGTGAATTCATTCAGCTTTTCTGGAAAAACATCACGGTTCTTGTAATGTTTCTCAACGATTCAGCAGCAGGAGCCAAGTGTCGCTGTGCAGAACTGCAATGAAAATAAACCAAATGTGTTTTATGTCATGTTGATATAGACTCTCATTGGTTTTCCCCAGAAGCCCAGTTGCCATAAATCTCCTGTTTCTTCTATATTTGACAAGCATCTATCCAATCCAAAGAAAGCACTGGCACTAAGTGATCGCCATTTGAAATGGGTCCGTAAACAGTATTTGAAAACCACAATTGCAGGTTCATGTCCATAAGAAGCTCAAGCAATTATAATCTTGCACAAAATATTTTCAGCTGTATCAGGTTTTGTTTGCTGAGACTAATTTAGCATTTGTTACCTGGTAGCGTCACTCAATGATCAGCTCAGCAGGATTATTAGATTCAATCTGTGGCTTTGCTATTTATGCTCTCATTGTTTTCCACCTCGTATCAGATAGAAACGAAGATCAGCAGTTCTGCAGGGCAACCAGAAGACGTTTCTACAGCAGGTTGTTGACACTGCTTGTACATCAACACTCACCCTTGCTAAATCTTGTTTAAAAGCATTCGCACGCTACTCTCCATGCCTAAACACCGAGGATTTTGGGAAAGGGATGTGGTCACAATCTCTTGAGTCCCTTTTACTGTTTTCTATTTGAGAAAGTCACTTGGATTAGAGCGACATATCTTGCAGGTGCTCATTACAATTTTCAGTGTCAACCCTTTCCTTTCCTGCTGTAACCACACAGCTGTGGGCCAGTGCTGAAATGTATTTGACACAAAGCCTGTGAAAACATCAGAGCTCTTGTCTGCAAAAGGGGGAATGAGACAGGAGATACGCTCCCCAGCTCTCTTTAAAACAGGAACAGGAACGGTAGTCTGCGCACATCCTCGTCATCACTCTTGTTACTCATGCACGGCCTTTTGTGCATGTGTAATCTGAGTGTTAATGGACTGTTGTGGAGGTTGGACACATCGCGAACGGATGCAATCACGATGTCCTTGTGTAAAGAGGCCGGGCCACACTACCTTTCTGTGTGTGCCATCAGCAGGTTTCCATGCAGTTCAATCAACGACTGACCTCGAGCACTGGAGGAATGACATGGAGAGCCGATGTGTTTATTATGGTGTATTAAGTTTAAGAGTTAAAGAGCATCTAAGATCAAACAGGTGCTTCTGTTTGTTTTACTTTGTAAAAGACCCAGGCAGGGGAGACATTTCATTTAATCCCTTTTAATGAGCAAATTAAGCTCGCTAATGAGACCCTAGTTTCGCTGTATTAAGATCCTAATTTATCCTGCTTTTTCTTCCATCCTTCTGTGCATGCCTTTTTCTCCTTGCTGCTTCACAGACATGCAGCTCAGTCATAGTAGCACTATACTTCAGCTCCGTCTGAGCTCCATTTCCTGCAGCTCTCCCAGCTGCAGCACCATGTTGCAGATTCCTAATGCCTCTTAATTCAGACAGCTTTCCCCTTGTATCACATAAAATACCAGAAGGGGAAGACAAACTCATCAACTTACTCCTCTAACAACAATAACGTACAGGATGATCTCTCATGATACAAGCGATGAGCTACTTCTCTGCATCCTGTGGGATCACTGGTTCTGATTTTCGTGCAGTCCAACTGAACCGCAAAGTTAAAGAGGAAATGTGAGTCCACCTGCTGTGACGCCATGCACACGAGGCTGAAGTGGGTACGTCTCAGCACCACCGGCACTCCTGTCGGACTGAGGGCCAACCAAGGCAAGAGAAAATTGGAGTTTTCAGAGATAATTTCATTTGAATGTAACGGCCCACAAATTTGTTCTGGGTTGGAGTATAAACACAGTGAAATATGTTTGCTCCCCATTTAGATTTGGGGCTCCAAGCCTGCTTGAACTCATACAAGCTATCCACCATTGTGGTGTCTGAACTGGGGGAAGATTTATTTATGTTGGACCTCCACTTTGTCTCAATTTTGCAACTGTGAGTACGTGTGGTTTCAGTTCCATGCATTGTCGAAAATACATTTTTTATTCAATTGCAAAAGATGCTCATTAAATGCCCCCATGTTCCTCAATGTTC
Organism: Macroramphosus scolopax; assembly: GCA_901007825.1. Classification (NCBI taxonomy): domain Eukaryota; kingdom Metazoa; phylum Chordata; class Actinopteri; order Syngnathiformes; family Centriscidae; genus Macroramphosus; species Macroramphosus scolopax. Next base: position 54,575 of record CAAKHC010007075.1, read on the forward strand.
ATTTGGTATCAATTAAAAAACATTTGGAAGTGGGAACTAATGGCTGTTTTCATGTTTAAATGTCCAATGTGTGTATCTGTTGCTTTCCCTGTTGATAGTATTCCATGTCAAAATCAAGGGCTGATGTATATGTGTTGATTGGTGTCAGGTTTATTAAGTTTGAACTGAGTGACCTTATTTGCTCTCTCTAAACATAGATATTCTCTGAAATAGACTGTACGCTTTGGTCAATGTTTGTCTCCAAGACAGTGCCAAACCAGTATGTGAGAGAGGAAAATAGGCTGAAAAATATGTGGTCATGTGAACACTGTAAAAGGAAAACCTACAGTGATTTTTTTTTCTCTGACAACATTTTACTAGATATTTTAGAATCTGTGACCATGCGGATCATCAAAAAAATAATAAAACAACAAAAAGCTCACCATATCTGAAGTTAGACCAGTCACAGGTGATTGCATTGTCAAAATTAAATTAAATTAAATTATTTAAGGTACATTTAATTGTTTGTTCTTATTTTCCAATAATAATAATAATAATAATAATAATAATAATAATAATAATAATAATAATAATAATAATAATAATAATAATAATAATGTAACTTTAATCAGACTGTCTGTCTGAATAGATGGATGGTTTGGAGTTTTCTTTCATGTGACACAAACACTTGCTGTTTAAGTCAAACAAGTAAGCCTGCCAACAATCTAAAAGAATGCTTCTGTAACAGTGTATATCTGAGTTGTTCTTTCTTTCTTCATCAGACATTTCGAGTTGGTTGATTTTTGACCCTACCCGCGTTCCGTTGTGCTTGGCTGTATCCTAGCAACAAAAGCGGTTGGACAGTTCTGCGAGAGGAGTTTGGTTTCCATGGACACCGCTGATCAGTGAAGTAACTTAAAATACTCTTTCTTAATATTCCTTCTCTGGTTCTTAAGTACACATTTAGGAATGAAAATTATTGCGGCAGTATTTGAAGTGTGTTTAATTGATAAGGAAACGCTTAACGTTGTAATTATGATATCGTTATCTAAAAGTATGAGCTTTGCCGACGACACTTGTTAGCTAAAACTGTTCTTTGCTAGCAGCTAGTAACGTCACTTACGTTCGCTAGTAACGTCACTTACGTTGGACTTTAACATTAATACGAAGACATTATTGAGCACCACAAACACAACGAGTTATCTATCACATACAACAGACAACAGACAAAGAGGTTAATCGGCACAATATACACACTGCAGCTGGGTAATGTTTGTCATTAATGATTTACATAACAATAAGACCTTTTATCAATAATTTTGCTGATTAAATTGATTTTCTTTCACCGCCATTGTGCCATAGATGTCTTGTACGGACATAATTATTATGATATCTCCACATGAGGCCCAAGTTGATCAAATGTGATTAAGAGTAAAGTGAAGCATCATGCTGAACCATTATAAGCCGCACACTGACATTAAAGGTGTTGTTTTTAATGTTTAGTTTCAGAGTATCTCAGGCAGCGTGATGGGAATATCACTGAGCAAGGCAGCCCAGTGGACCACGGCCACTTCTGGTAGTCGCAAACTGGAGTTCACGCCAATGAATGAGTCCTTGTTGAAAGAAATCCTGAACTTGGTGGAGCAGTTCAGCTCCCAACACCCCCAGGAGGCAGAGCATGTGTTTGAGGAGCCCCTACAGTGGAGTACCACTTTAGTGGCATCTGATTTCAAAACAGACTATGACATCAGGTTGGTCTAATCATGAGGAAGGCAGCTGGCTGGCCAATGCTTTCAGTATTACATGTCTGTGCAGGATATGCTGTCATCATGGTGTCCAAATGTATTTTACTTTGATTTTACTCAAAGCGGTAGGCTGTAATTAATTTGTTTTTCAGCTTTAGTAAGACTTAGAACAGACCTTTTCTTCATCACAAGATGTGGTCTACTTTAAGTGAGTGGTTAGCATTATATCTCATAGCTGGAAAACAGGAGTAAAGGAACAAATAGGCTGATTTATCTTCAGTTTGCATTCCTGATCCAACACAAAAACTAACATTAAACAAATATTTCATAGAAAAAACAAAGCATGACTTCTCATTTCTCCTCTCTCCAGAGATTCAGATGTAAGGTCCCATGAGAAAGACAGTGAAGGGCATCCACTGCTGCAGCTCTCACCTCCAACTGTTTATGTACGCAACTTTAACCAGCTCTCCAAACTAATTCATCTGGCAAATGATAAGAAGTTTGAGGAAGCTCGAGCATGTGTTGAAGGTAAGCATGATCATCACCACAGGATGAGATTTAAATCCCATTTGCATCCTAAGTAGTTCAGCCACCAACATACCTCCATAACCCGCAGACTTAATTTGTTTGTCCTTCTTGTTATGTTCTACAACCATCCAATTATGCTGCCGTCCGAAAGTCTTTGCAGAGGTTTTTCTACCTCAGAGCCGCTGCCAAATAGTCAAATATATGAATATATCAAAACTAAATCTTATTGCCAGCAGATGTTCAATAAACATTTGTTCATGAACACAAATGTATGTGAGAAAAATGCAGCACATGAGGTCCCCTGTACTGTCAGTGCTAAAGGATCCGTGTTAATCTGACCCAGGTTCTCAGGGAGCAAGTCTGAGACCCACTGAAAACATTTCAATTGCTTTTCATGTTTTTAGAAACATTGTGAATTATCGCACAGCATAATAATCAAAAAGTAACCTAATCTCTTTCAATACTCAGGAAATAAACAGCCTGTGGGGAAGATTCTTGGTCCCCGTTTTGCTGCTGTCTTAGAGGAAAAAGACCCACATACTGATGTGCTGCATCTGGAAGGACAAGGCGAGGACTCCGAGGTCAAGATCAAGCTGTTCTCTCTCCTCCAAGTTATGGACAACCAGCTCCTCAGCAAACTTCTCCAGGAATTATCAGAGTTTGTGCTTCTGTTTTTTAATCTCCCGTTTCATCATTCATTCAAACGATATGTTTTTCTACAACAACTCGCCGTTCATTCAGATCCAATCAGATTAAATGTGGCATGTGGTTGTTTATAATTGTAATAGGTAGCTAGTTTAGAAAAGCATCCACAAATGAATGAGATGCTATTTTGCTTTGTTTTACAGACAAGTTAGGCTCGACCCCACTGCTGTGAAGAATGAAGTGCAACTGTTGAAGGGGTTCTCCAGTGAGAGGAAAAAGAGAGTGTTGAAGTCGGTTCGATACACATCAGGTTTGAATTATCTCCACATTTCCTTCGGTTGCAAGAAAAGCAATTGCTGTTAACACAAATGCTGAATATTCCAATGAGTGAAAAGTCTTCTGCTGCCATAAACTTCATGAGCATCATCATATCTGTCAAATTCCAGTATAATAAGTCATTAATCAATAAAAGTTTCTCGCTTCATTGCAGCAGATTTATTATGCCATGTGCAAGCCAGGCGGTAAATGCAGTCAGACACCGTCCTGTGTTTATCCAAAAACTGAAATTACACTCAATGAAATCCTCTCCAAACCAGCTCCAAAATATGATGCCGTCTCCCTGTGACACTGTTTTATTTTGGATAACTTATTATATATTGGAGGATCCTTGATGGTCCGTACCATCTTGAACATCTGTGATGATTTCTTCCTTTTCTCTTGTTTCTTTTACCACCTCTTAGATCATGAGTTCTCAAACGGCTGTCATGCCCCTCTGTGGCGACAGGCACTCGGTGAGATCTGTTACCTCGTGATCGAGCCTTGCGACACAAAGACCCTGTACATCACTTGCAGCAATGCTGGAATCTTTCTCAATGGGGTGAGACTCTAAAGATAAAGCACTGTGGAGTAAAGACGCCGCTGCTTATAGTATTTTTTCCACACCCACTTCTTCCTTTGTGATCACAAGGGATGAAGCTTACTGTCACCACTCCACATTGCCGTCCTTCAAGCTATTGTTGCAGGAGCCACACACAACTGCTAAACCAGACAGACATTACAGTATTCCCTTCACATTGAAAAGTGATATACCTTTATAATTCTTCTTATGATACAGATTGTGACTGGTGTACTTATGATGAGAAGAACTGCTACAACATGCACAACTACACATGAACTAAATCTAATGCTTTTCCAAATCAGTAATGTGTATCCAGACAGCAGTCAAATAAGCCTTTATTTTTATCATATTATCATATTTTAATTATGATTTGGTGACAAACTGCAATATAACTTTGAAAATTCTTTGACTGATCAGAAATATTTCGATTCCGTAACCCCCTTTATCTGAGATGTAGAGCTTCCAGATCCTTGCCAAATGTCTGGTTTCTCAGAATGTGTTTTCAATCATTTCGAAGAGAGAATGTGCAAGCTGCAGCACCTTTCACTCTATCAATGACTTTGCCGACAAGTCGTAGGTTTCCTGTCTCTGTTTCTTCACCTGGAAATGGTTCAGCCAAGGTGAAAACAGAGTACAACCCAAAACCGGTAGGTGACATTGATGCAAATGAAACCTCAAAGTGCAGTAGTGTCTTAAAACTAATTTAGTGGTTAACATGGTTTTACACTTCCCCTTGGAGGCTGCCTGGAGATTCTCTGAGCTCTCTACCCTCAGCTGTTCCAGCTGACATGTGGGTCACATTATAATTGTGGTTTTTAGAATTAATGAAACTGTTTTTCTCTTTGTTTACACAGGGCATAAAGCCGGAGGGGAGCGAGCATGACTATGAGCGGACAAGTAATGTGTACAAAGACCTGGTAACACTTCTGAAGAGCAGATCTCCATACTTTGCTGAAAACATAAAAACACAGGTATCTAACATCTACTCACTAATAGCTCCTTTTCATAGCCTTGACTTTCATCTATCACAGCATAGATGTCGGCGTTTTTAAATCCTTCTTTGTCCCGCAAACAAGGTCCTTCTGTTAACCGTTGATCTGATCACTGATGCTGTGTGACTCATGTGTGTAAACAGAGTTAGGATTGTGCAATCAGTGTCTGTGCTGTTCCATGCTAGTGAGCTAGTGTCTGGTTGTCACTATGTTGAAAAATTTTTGATCCAACATCCAAACACCAGCCCAACTTCCCCCTCTCGCACACACAGACAGACACATGCTCATTTCCAGACATAGAAATACGTGTGATTTATTCAGTAGTGCTATTTCCTGCTTTAGTAATTTGACGATATAACAAATCGCCTGGATAATAGATTCCAGCTGCACCCAGCAATCTGTTAATGATTTAAGAATATGATCTTTTTATTTCCTCACTCACAGTAATGTTTGCTGGAAAATGTGGCACTATGACAAGCTCATCGCAGTCTTTTGGACAACTTTTTTTTCTTCTTGTAGGATGGAAAGACAATTAGTTCAATCTTTAACAAAAAATGTTTATTATGTAATTCTTTGCTAAACAAAATGATACATGTTCTTTGCAAATGTTGCTCTCAAAGAAAGAATGGAAAGTACATCTGTATAAGTAATAGAATCTACAGATGTAAAGCCGTGTTGACATGTAGATGTGAATCTCCCACAATGATTTTTCAGAACCATTTTACTTCACAGACCCAGTCTGCATGTGGAGTGCCTGCAGGACAAAAGACAGACTAACAGAAATATTTGAGTTGCTTTCTAGGTTGGGATTTATTCAAACAACTGCTGTTTTCCGTTGACTGCTATGAGCTGCCTTTAACAGCCAACGATACTCAACCCGAGCGAGGCTCTTTGGGATGGCAACGCTGCTTTGTTAATCGGTTGGCTTTAGTTCCACAACTATCTGATGGATGTCCATGACATGCTTATATGAAGGTCTACTGGCTCATCTGCCACCATGATGATACATTTTTTAGGGAAAAATCTCAACAACTCTCGGACCAGTTGCCATGACATCTGCTTCAGACATTCATGTTTGCCCTGGGATGCGTATCAATAACTTTGCCAACTGTCGTTTAGTTCAGTATGTTGGTTTAAACAAATGCCTGCAACATGATAATGTTCCCACCAGCTTTACTTTATGTTTAGTGATGATTAGCAAATGCTGGTACGACCCCACTTTAACTAAGATAGTGTACATGGTAAATATTACACGTGCTAAACATTAGTATAATAACATTTCATCGTGAGTTTGTTAGCATGATGCAATTAACATTATTTATTGTGTCTTCAGACTCTCAGCTTGTGTATTAATTTACCAATTTACTTGTTAAGAGCACTGAAATGACCCACTGTGTCCAAATCCATCGAGTGGTGAATTATTCCTCTCATGTTACCAGGATGAAAGGAAACGGGAGTATTAATGGCTCACAATCCAGAAATGCAATGCATCGCATTTTAATGATTTGAAAACAAGTGTTGGTATACTATAAAGTGTAGAACAGCATATTTATGTAATTGTTTCTGGTCAGTATTACTTCTTTACAGGAGGGATGGAGCTCAGGGTGCTGTAGTGATCTGGGCTGAGTTTAGTGAAGACTTTAAACACAACAATGAGCCGTGCCAGGCTGAACTGTGTAAAAAGACATGCAGGCCTTTTATGTTTTATGAGTCCTGTGTGAAGAGTGATGCCCCGAGTCTGAACAATCTAAAGATGATGGACAGCTGCAATATAAAACACTGTGAACCAGTTTGTGGATGCACAAATCATTGTCAAGGCCTTTTTCTCTGGGATTCTTCATCTCCTTTGATATGTGCCTGTTACTTCAGTTACACTCTGACTTGAGCTAATCAGCCTCATATGAAGGGCTCAACTTAAAAATCACTTTGAAACTCATTTGACTGGTTGCTGACGACAGCAACCAAGTGGGGCAACAGGCGTCCTACGTCTAAGATATTAAGTGATTGTAGTCGTTCTTGTGGACACGAACCGCTCTGAGTTTTAATTTGAAAATTCCAAAGCAGCTGTGTCTGTCAGAAACACAATCTCTCAAAGCTGCAGCTCCGTTTCTTGATTTTAACACACAGAGACCAAACTTGGAAGTTGATAGCCAAAGATAACAACACCTAATCTCTAAACATATCTGCTCCTTTCCAATGTGAGGAAGCAGATCTTTTTTTTGCCGTTGTATTAGTTCAGACAGCCTCAATCAGACGAGCAGAGGCAGCCAACGGAGCCGAGGGCTGCAACACACGGAGGAAGCACACTCACTTTCTCTGTTTACTGGATTCACTTTGACATCGCAGCGTGATTGGAAATTGGACATGCTGTGTAATTGCATGCACAAAACGCTCACCGAAAAGCACAAAAACTTTAGAGGTCTTACATTTGTTTTCTTTTATTCATATACTGAAATGAAATGGACTGCTTCACTGTCAGAACCAGTCAGGAGAAAAGAGTTGAAGCTCTCCACTGGCAGATATTCTTTGGCCAGTGGCTTCACATTTGCTGTTCTGCTTATTTTCCATCAGTAATTTGGATCAAGTAATTAGATAGCCTTAATATGGAAGGAATTAACCATTTAAATATCAAAATGTGAGTTTGGACAAAATGACAAATGGAAAAATTGAAAGAAATTTAATGATCGAACATCACCTGCTATAAAAAATAATGTCTGAGCTTAGAACTCCGGGCGACAGTCCTGCTCAACACAGCTTTTGCCTCCAGGCCTATAGTGTTGTGTTCAAATGCAGAAAGTCACCTGTAATTGGGCTTTTTACTGTTGCATGTCAACGAATTTGGAGTGCTCCCTTCTACAGTGGTACATGGACTTCGTCCATTACACATATAATAGAATTAGAGAAGGTCGGTTGGCCTATTAAAGTCCAGCTGTGGGTCTGTGGTCGGGTGGATTGACTTGTGTGTTTCCAATAGCTGGTCACTTTATGAAAAACAAAACTTTGGATAAGTGATTGACGCATGCATGGCTCCAGCTCCTGCATTAACACAACCCATAGAAATACATCTTAATTATTTTCCCTGCCCTTAAAATGCGAGCCCCAAACAACCAATGACACTAGAAGAAATGTCTGCAAAGCAGGTGTTTGTGACTAAAAACTCTCCTGCCTGCAAACTATTCATACGAGTCCTATTGGCATTCATGTATAGGTTGTAAAGTTTGGTATAAAAATTTCAAAACATAATGGAATAAGAGTGACACAAAGGCGTTACTCTGTCTGTGCCAAGCTGCAAGGTTCTTAGCTGGAGGAATGTACAGAAACAATAAACTTATTGATACTGTTCAGCCAATTATCAGACGGGGGCCTTTCTCTGTGTAAAACCCTCAGAATATTTTATTATCTACTCCTGCAATGCAAACTGCAGTCAGACATTAGCAAATTATGTGCCTGACAATAATGGAGAGAGACACATCATGTCAGAGGCTGGCTGGAAAAAGGTGTGCATCATCACAAGAAGCAGAAAGGAACTAGAGAGTGGCTTTTTGTTTCAACAAGTATCTTTCAAAGAAATATATAGAACAAATGTTTACAATTTCACAAACTTGAAAAGGTTTAACGCAAGAATTTAGTCTGAATTGAAAGAGGTGTTGTTCCTCACTCTCCTGCCTCTGTCTTTTCCACCTTACCAACAGGAACCTGAAGAACTTACATCAACAGCAAACGTTAAGCATGTGGGATGGGTTGGTGTGGAGGGACAGTGCCAACCCCAAACCTCCTCCAAGCAAAAGGACAAGAATGTGCATGAGAAGGGGAGACCCCTGCCGACACCGAGTAAGGCAGGCGACAAGTATCAACCGTTCCCGAGATGGAAGAATCTCGGCCTCACGTCTCCACATAAGTACGTGATGATACCCCATGTAAGATGTGTCTTGAAAGAAGGTTGTCTACCACGTATTGTGTGTGGTGAGAATCCCTTTAGCTGAAGACACAAACTTTAGATGACAGAGGTGGCAGACTCACACCTCGGCCACATGTGGTCAGTGTGTCTGCCAACAGTCACACATTGTACAAAGTTGGTTATATGATTCCTACGTTTTAGGCAAGCTAATATTCCTGTTAACACTATGATGAAGGCAAATGAACGTATTTGCAGTATGGAAACCCAGTATGGGAAAAGATATCCCTCAAACATCTATCACATATGGTCTAAGATTGATAAATAGATCCAGTAAGAGTTGAGCTGTTGCAGCTGCACCTTGTGATAACACTACCCACTTGAGCAGGAACTGGCTCCTGATAAAAGCCTCTAAATGCCTGAAAAAAAAATGCAGGCACAAGCCTTGTCTCAAGTTGTTAAATAAGGATTATATTAGAAAAATAATCATTTTCGTAAATAGAAGTAGGCATAATGACTCTTATTTTATATCATTATAAAAAAGCAGAGGCAAAAATCAAACAACAGCAGTGGAAAGAAAACAGGAGAAAGGCTGAAGGAAAAGCTAGAACCAGGAGCCAAGAGCGAGATAAATACTGTGGCCTCTTTAACTGGAGTCCTGTCCTGCCAGAAGATGTAAGTGTCCTGAATTAGTCCCCTTTATCAGGGAAGGATAAGGATTTTTTTCTTCCACTGCAAGTGGAGGCACTAAAAAGAACAACTAAATGTTCCTATATTAGCGAAGGCTTTTGTAGTGGTCAGTGCAAGCTGCAAATATACTCACTAGCCAGTTTACTAGTTAGATCAAAGTAATGAGTCCTCCCTTCATGGGGATTATAATGGACAATATTCTCAGGCCAGTATTTTGCATTTTTGTGTCGTTTACTCGTCATCATTTCTACCAACATGCATGTGACTGACACAGAGGTTGTGTTGTGTATGACGAGAGCACGTTAGTGCAAGTCCCTCAGAATTTTTAAGATTTAACTTTTATTTTACTTTTATATGGGTACTAATAGACAAACTCATCACTGCCTTCACATCGAAGGTTATTAGTGGAACCTTTTACACGATTTAGGAAGTAGCCTTAAAGTTTGAAGGACATGAAAACAATCTCCACTGTGTTCACCTAAAACATGCAGATCATGTGGTGGAGGTTCACTAATATCATGAATGATCAGTATTGGGGCCTACATTTGGTTTTATCATCACATCTCAGCAAAGCTGATGCAGCTAATTAAGAACAGGCCTGTGGAATGCATATTAAAAAAGAATCGGCTCAGCTAGCTGGTAACTGCTAGGAATTATTGTTGACACAATACAAGAGAACTCCTCTCAGTATCACCCAGTCAGGCTCAGCCACAACTCAAATAATAGCCTCCAAAATGGCCTTTGGAGTTATTCCACACTTCTCTTTAACAGATTCAACAAAATCTGAACATTATAATCCTCATGAAAGAAAGATTTATTCTAGGCTGTTGGATTAGTTTTATCTCGGTCTACCTAATCAACTGGAGAGTGAGTGTATATCAGCTGTTGAGCTGAACAAGAACCTATCTCGACGCTCGTCTTCCCCCTTCTTGGCAGCCGCAGCTCCTCATCTGTCTCCATACTTGCATTTGCCAATGTATACAGACTGCTAGCATGATAAATTGACGCAGTTGATTGTAACCACTGTTACTATTCTCTGCAGCTCATCTGTTGCAATAAAAACCCCAGGGTGCATTAACCCGGTGATGACTGCTCACCACCCTGGACCCTAACACCCTGTTTATCATTTGACTCCTTTGCTCATGTGGGCCCCCTCCCACTGATAATGGGCGACCCTGGAAAGGCTATTTGTATGTACATGGGGTACTGAGGCTTGTTGTTGGCTCACTGGTCTAGTCTTGGTCACGACTTGGCCTCGCCTGTCGCAGTCTTGTTCTCTCGTCGGTCCAGATGCACCCTGGTCTTGGTAATTTCTTGGTCTCAGATTAGGTGGTCTTGACTACAAGTCCCCATGTGGACTGTCTCTCAGAGGCCCCATATGAAGGTACTGTATACCACATCGGCCCGCACTGGCCAGAATTCATGATACACTTACATCGAAGTGACCCAAGCAACTTTAAAATGCCATCTGCCTTTCTGTTTTCATCTACAACCTAGGAGGAGTGCTTGCTCTGCATATGATGACGCCTCCAGTCCTCCTGTGACATTATTACATTCTTTATCTTCCTGCTGCTTAAGTTCAAACTTGACACTTAAATTTCAACATCCTTAAAGGATCTCCTTGTGTGGGATGACCAAGCTGTTTTTCCATTTAAAACACAAAAGAGGTTTCAAGATGTTACACTCCTCCTGTCTGACTGAGTATTGTCTATCCCACACCTTTGTAGATCGTCATTAGCAGCCAAGAGTCCTGGAGGTGTGCCAGCGGACCTCTCCAGTGAGAGTTCAACTGAGAGTGAGGAGGAAGAGGAGATACCACAGCGCCGTCCACAGAGTAGCGAAGACCTGCCTACTGAGTACTGGCAGATCCAGAAACTTGTCAAATACCTCAAGGTACAGAAACCCTCACTGTTTCCTTCCTGATAGATTTCAACCCCAAGTCGTCATTTGTACCGAGGATTGTAATCCTTCAGGCAAAGACAGGACACAATTAACAGGACACGGTAAAGTTCATGTTCCTTACCTGTCGTCTGTGAAAGACTACTGATGCTGGTCTTTGTCAGTCATCAGAGTTGCTGTGCGTGAATGATATTCATATCAGTTTAGGTGTCGGAGAACTTTCGATATCTAGTGAGTCATGAAATGTCTTTTTCACCTTAGTCATATCAAGTGCTGATCACTGAGAAGGACAATATCTGATGAAATGAAGTATAGCTCGCTCCCATTTAAGGCGGTGCTTTGTAGGAAGATGCTTATTGAAGTGGTTGGCTCGCCTCTTGAATTCCTGGTTTCTGACACAGGCCTGTTTGGTTGAAAGTGTGAGCCAAGGTGGAAGGGAAAGAGCTGTCTGACGGCAGCAGCTGTACGCACTGTTTGCCCATACCGCAGAAGCATAAAAATGAAGCGCGCCTGTGATAGGTCTGACAGGGCATATGGTGAATATTAATGTGTCAAAACATGGAGGGAAAAGAAAAGAGGACACCGATGACCCAGACTGGCTGGGAATACCTCCGACCACTTGACTTCAGAGATTACCAACCACAGTCATTGGACCACATTATCTATTTATCTGGAGAATATCATTCAGACAGTTTATATGAAAACAGTCTGCATTTACTTTATTTTGACAGACATCTTGCTTGTTTCTTGTTGGTAACATGTCTTCTTCTATGCAGCAGTAGCCATGAATGTTTTCATTACATATTCCCATATCAGATTAGTTGATATGACCAACACATTTTGTCTCCTGTGCTCTGTGGTGTTAAACAACAATGCAACCGAGAAATTCTCTCACAGAAAACACTGCAGTAAAGTCCAACTCTGTGTCGATAATTTTAGCTCGGCAAAATATAACTTAATGGGAGGAAATTCCCACTTTAAAAGAAGGCAGCTGCTTGGTTCCAGAAAAGAAAACAGAAGATGTAAATGATATGAAAGGGACGACTTCAGATAGAAAAACCCTCGCTGGTCTGTGTGTATACTTTGCAGCAGTGTTGTGGCGTGAGCTTTACGCTTGTGAGTGTGTGTTCCTGCTTCAACAAGACGCAGCGCTGCCTTAACCCAGCTTTCTATCTGCCTGGAAACCACACAGCAGTTATTTATGGGGTTTGTCCAGTAGTCATTTTATAATATCATTACCATCAGACGCTTAAACTCGCCCAGAGCCAAGTTAAATATCTGCTTTATTTTAGGAGGAGATCTTTTTTCCCTTTCTCCAGCATTATAGATAAACATTTGTACTTGAGGAAGTTTAACACGTTCAGAAAGTGACACATGGTTGTTCTGTTTTGTGTTTAAGTCCGATTCATATCGGGATTATATGAGTGTTCCAGTGTCCGTACCTGTGTGACCGGACATCTGTGCCTGTGACATGGTTACATGGCCTTCCACACAATCCAGCAGGCACTCTAGGTCTGCATATCTATATGTGTGTGGGCGTCTGATGTGGGTGATGTCTGTAATTTACTAACTTGGAAGACAAGTATTAACATTCTCATGATTCCAGACACACAGTTTCTATTTATGCATATGGATTCCAGCAGTGTTGTTGCATGAGCCTGCAGACATTAAGTCACATGTACAGCACACACGACATTATGGAAACAAGACAAAATCATAACTTTTAAAATCCTGGACCACGAAGCAGATGACTGGTGTGGTTGTGATTCAGTTTAATGATCAAGCCAAACATTTAATTTAACTTGTGTATGCTTTTCGAAAAAGAGAAAATATTCACCAGCTGCTATCAGTTATATTTTAAGTGGAAAATGTTGTCATGTTTTCACTGATTGTGCGAAGTATTTACATATGACTTTCTCCCTTATTTGAACAGTCCCGACAACTTAATTGGACAGGTATTAAATCACTGCAGTATTAGTGTAACCACTAATTCTCCACAGCTTTAACAATGTGTTCTTATTACTAAATTCCCCACAATTGTCATTAAGGTTGCCCCCCTCTGCTGGGCAGTAACAGTACTACTGCTCAGCTCTTCTCTCAGGAGAACCACTCTTCTAATTGCTCCACTAAAAACAAATCCAGTCTCCAGGGTACAGGAGCCAGCATCCGCTCATTTTCTCAACAGAAGTGAATTTGTAGCTAATTATTTTGTAAGTACTCAAGAATTTTTATACTTCTTAATGAGCATAGCACTCAATTAAGACATTACATTTTAGTGCTGTAATCCTTTTACAATGTGTCTAATCTGTCTGACTTTTCTTACGGGAATAATTGCATCATTTCATTCTCATGAGTAACCAACAGTTCACCTCACAGTCCTCACAGAGTATACTGTGCTCACTTTTATGACCGAAAGGCCTATTAAGTGATCAAGTTTTACAATATAGGAGATTCTATGTCAAATATGAAGCAAGAAACAACCAGCAATCATTCTTCCTGTCCTTCTACAGAACCTTTCCTATAATAGAGCAGGAGATTGGGTTTGCTCTTGTCATTAGTAGCCTTCTCTCTGGGTCTGCGGTGGAGTACAGAGAAGTATGAAACCTCATGCATCCTCTATGGCTCGACCTCTGCCAAGACGCAGTACTTCTCTCTTACACTAGACTGGCAGTGGCCTCAGTCCACCTGTCAGCAGTCCAACTTTACAGGCACATAGATGTGAGCACTTATACTCAATATCCTCCTTCACCCCCGCTGGTAGGACACGAGCCACACACACACTTTAACACAACAAAACACCATTAAGCAAAGGGCCTGAGATCAACACGGCATCATTGACAGCCCTATTAACCCCATCCCTCCTCCGACGTAGCGCTGTGATTTATAGGTTTGGAGTGGCTTAAGAAAGGCCGAATCCCATCTGCTGCTGCAGGGGAACACGACTAGAATAAGACTTCCATTCAGTACTATGAAGGCAACAGCTATTTAGTGGCTCAGACTGAGACACCTGCAGTAATGAAAGACAGAGAGTGCTTGAAGCATTTCTACGTGGCTGATATCAAGTTCACCTCCCAAATGGAAT
>CAAKHC010007075.1:68947-97938 GCA_901007825.1 Macroramphosus scolopax
TGGAATTTGATCCTTCACTGCGTAATCTCTTCTAAATCCATTTTGATTATGCAGTTGCATGAGACAGTGGGATCAGGCATTTAAACCTCATTACAAGATGAACTGCCATCACACCACGGATTCATTATCTACATCAGTATCATAATGCAAATGCCACAGTGGTAACTTTCATGGATTCACTTAATGGGATTTCTTCATGTACAGACGTCTTTGAATGTCTTACAAAACTTCTGTAACTTCTTTATCTCAGCGATTTGGCTTCAAAACAATTTTAGTCCGTTTTGGCAATGTCAGTCCCTTTGCCTGTGTATCAAATGTTGAGTTGGTCTGTTGTCCAGACTGTAATGTCTCTGTGATAACGGATGTATTTCCTGTGATAATCCTGTTCCTCTTGTTGTGTCACCCTCAGTATGGCTTGTCATAGATGGGCTGATCTTCTGCAAGAAGAGAAGTGTTGTTCAGTAGGTTGTCTTGTGAAGAAATACCTGCAGAACTAATTACACTGTGATCAGTCTCACCTCTGCCAGCTGGGATGGCAGGAGACATTCATCAGTGTAGAGAGCAGTTGCAAATGGTTTGACCCTCACTTGTTGTCTGGAGCAGACCTGTGTACACGTCATTTGTTTTTCTAAATGATGAAATGAAAGAGGCTTGTAAGATTTCTGGTACATAAAGACAAAATCAACTTGTATTGATGACAGAAATACCAAGACAACAGGTCATGGCATCCACGCTTCATGATAGTTTATCCCCACCAAGATAGTTCACAGACATTAAACTGCTTTCTCAAATTCCTTGCACAGAGGTCGAAAAGTTGTTGAATTTGTTCCACTTTTAGCATCTGCCTCTATTATGCTCTTAGAGAGTCAAAGATCTCCCGCCATAAAATATTGTCAGATGTTGTCAATGTTTTAAAGAATGTCGAGCAGCGCTTCAAGACCAAAGCTGACAAAAACGAAAGCATATGATCTGTTTTCTGTTCTCCCGGCTATCACTCCCAAACATAGCTTTTTTTTGTTGTTTTTACAAGGTACGAACCTAGCCTGCTGAACCCTTTGAAGAGTGAGAACGGGGGAGACAAAGGACGCAGTAGATCCACTGCTGTTAATGGGCAAATGGTTCACATTTAGGCGAGCGTCGTGATATGGAGAACACATGTGCTGTGTCAGAGCGCTGCTTTGTGCGGGAGATATGATCAAACACCACTTGAGACTGTGGTGTAGGCCTACAGTGATGAGCCGGCCCCTCCAACAGCTGCATGAAATAGATTACTTTCCTAGCCTTCGATGTAGTGATGGGCTATTTTCTACTTATGTGATAGCAGGACATCTTACATTCTTGTGTTTGGTTGAATTAATCTTTTAAGGACGGTCGCAAAGCCTCAAATTATTTGTTAAGTGTGCAACCAATAAAGACTCATGAGGCTTGGAATGCTCGAGCTGGCCTTGAGTCCACCAAATGAGAATTCTATCTGTGGCACATTTAAACCGCTAAAAAAAGTAGTAATATCTGATTGTTCCTTCGCCAGGAGATTTTGGACGGGACATTTCAGTGTCGCATATCAAAGCAGTGAAGCACGTCTTGTATTACAGCAGCTAACTGTTGTGTGTTCATGCCATGAGCTTCTGCTTCATCTGGCTGCAGGTTTTTTCCCCCTCTTGTGATCAAACCATTGCACGTCAACAAGGTTTGTTATGGAACTACATTTAATGCAGACTAAATATGGTAATATAAAAACACTACAGCTGCCTACTTGGACAATACTTCCACCATCCCAAAGCACCAACCCAAAGGCTGGTATTTTACATGCCACAGTGCTGTCAACATCCGTCCACAGCTCGTATATTATGGGGATTTATGCAGTGAGAGGACAATATAAAAAAATACAGCTTGTATTTGGACACTAAATTTAGGAGAAAACTGTGAAATAGAGCAAGGTTCACTGCCGCCCGCTTCTGCATTTGACCGCACATGCACTATTTTAAATCAATGCATGTTTAATGTCTTTCTTTTGACAACATGCCGTCATGTAGCCATAAAAGCTAATCTGTTCAATTTCCTGTCATGTGTGAAAAGGCTTGTCTTTAAATGTAGATGTGCTCCTCTCACTTGTTGTCTTAGTGTGGTGTTATAGTCACTAAGTTGTTAACAGCTGGGGTGCAACTGTGATGTTATATGTTGTGTGTTTAAAGCAAGTTTCAGAACATATTCACTCTTTAATTAGTTGTCATCATTAGGCTTCAGTTCCATCAGTAATCTTCTTAAGGGGTTTAATGGTTCTGGCCTTGGTGCTGTAGTCTGATCTCAGTACTCTGTTAGCAAATCATTTCATTCCATTAGTGTTCATCAGAAAGCTCAACACTTACCAGGCTGTGGTAGAAACAAAACAACCCAGCATGGGGGGAAACAACAGAGGGAGGGTGGATGGATGGAAGAAGACATGTATCCTGTTCCTTTCTCAAAGTGTCTGTTTAATGTTTCAGTTTTTCATCCTCCTGTCCTTTTTGTCTCTGTTTTCCATTCATTGATTGTTTGAATTATTATCTCAGGATGGCAACCAGACAATTACAGTGGTCGCTCTGTGCCACATGATGGACTTAGATTTGATGCAGGAGACGTGCCAACTGGCCATCTGGGACCTCGGTGGCCTAAAAGTCCTCCTTAACCTGCTGGATACAAAAGTAGAGAGATGCAAAGTGAGTATCAGTGCCAAAGCCCGACCTGGATGGCCTGCAGGCTTGAACCGACCCAACCGTGTGTGCCAGCCTGTGTTTTTGTTACAGAAACACTAATGTTCAGTAGAGTGCGTGCCTTGAAAGACACGGGGTAGCAATTTTCCCCTAGTGTGTCTAATGACATGTGTGGGTGCTTTTTAACCTGCGTTTATTTCAGACTTCCGTCCTGTGTATTTATAGTTGGAATGTGGGTGAATGTTTGGCTAATACATATCCCTGTGAATGCTTGCTCAGTGCAGATGGAGGTAAAACAATTACAGATTTGTTCTCATTAAAACAAACCTGTAAACTTGAACTGCTCATTCTGATTGTGAATGTTTGATGTGTGATTAGATTGGATCTCTGAAAATCCTGAGAAAGATCAGTCACAACGTGCAAATCCGTCGGGCCATTGTTGACATGAGAGGCTTGCAGAGCATCGTGAAGATACTCGACTCATCAGTCAAAGACCTGAAGGCCTTAGCGGCTGAGACCATTGCTAACGTGGCCAAGTTCCGCAGAGCGAGGAGGACTGTCAGGCAAATTGATGGTATCAAGAAACTGGTGAGTATTCACTATGATGTGCAAAACTGCAGAGCAGAAGCATATATTCTGTCCTTGACATGAAGGAAACGTTATGTCCTACACTGGTATATTTCCATCAAAAGACTTTTTGCTTTTTGTTTAAAGTGTAAAATACTTGCACCTTTTCATGCCTAGCAAAATTGAACACCCATTCATGCCCTTTTCACACTGAAAGATAGTGGCCCATCCATCCTTTCTTCACCTAGTCTTGGAAAACAGCAGAGTGGGTGCTGCAGCAGAGCAGATTGAGTGTCCCCTACATCCTCCGACCTGCATTCATGTTTGTTGACCGAGCGACCCTTGATTAAAGCCTCAATGCCTTGTATATTTTCCTCAGCTCCAAATCGGATGTTCTCATGTGTGAGTTGCTCACGGAGGCAGATTAATTTCATTCTATGCTACGAGACCACCTTTGAACTGTGCAGTGTGTGATAGCCTGGTCTGCTCTGTCTCATGGCCAGGAACTGTGGATTCAAACACTGAATGATGGCCTGAAGTCGTCGCACCGGGCTTTTCAGGCAGAACACCAATATCCATCCTGACAGTTTTTCCACTCCTAGCATCTCTGGTTTTTCATCCACTCAGTAATAGAATTTTAACTACGTTCTTAGTCACAGCCAACAACTTTCTACTTCCATCTGGATCTATTATCACCACGATCCAGCAAGCAAACTTTTCAGAGTCCTTAAATTGATATCAGGTTCATTGAGTTTGTTAACATACGTGAATACTGTGCTGTCTACTACATGTCTGCACACATTTGTGTGTATGTATTAGTTTATCCACATGCAAGTTTGTGTGACTCGTCTCTGATCAGGTGAAGCTGCTGGACTGTGTCCCTGATTCAGTCGACCTGAATGCGCAGGATATAGAGGTCGCCCGCTGTGGGGCTTTAGCACTCTGGAGCTGCAGCAAGGGTACCAAGAACAAAGAGGCCATCCGTAAGGCCGGGGGCATCCCTCTGCTAGGACGCCTGCTCAAGTCGCCACATGAAAACATGCTTATTCCTGTGGTGGGCATCCTGCAGGAGTGTGCCTCGGAGGTAAGGTCTAAAACACAGTGAGCTACGAATTTGCTCAGGATCACACAGATTATTTTCAAAAGTGACCATATTCACCTTCAAGAAACTCATGAGAGCAATAAATATGAATTCACCTGCAGCTGAAAATAGACCAATTAAATAGAATACTCTCCACTGTTGGAGTAACATTGCTAAGAACTCAGTTACCTTTCTTTATTTTAGGGTATGTTGCGACTGTGTCATCAGAAAGGGCCAAAGGCAATGTATTCTTGGTCTTCTTAGGGGATTGGGCTGTTTGGAATAACAATACTTAAAAAAAGAAATAAATGTTTAAAATATGCATAAATGAAATTCTTGAAATAATTGCATTTCATAAAAAAGAATTACAACATTTGAAAAATAAACAGCCCCGAACAGTTTGTAACTACATCCATGCATGCTAATGTGGTCCATTA
This sequence comes from Macroramphosus scolopax, assembly GCA_901007825.1. Lineage (NCBI taxonomy): Eukaryota > Metazoa > Chordata > Actinopteri > Syngnathiformes > Centriscidae > Macroramphosus > Macroramphosus scolopax. The sequence continues at coordinate 73,723 of CAAKHC010007075.1, forward strand.
ATGCTTGTGTTACCACAGGAAAGCTACAGGACTGCCATTCTGACCGAACACATGATCAAAGATCTGGTCATAAACCTCAGCAGGGACAATGAAGAGCTAAAAATGCACTGCGCCCTAGCAATCTTCAAGGTAACTGTTTGGCTTGTTGCTGCGCTGCAAAGATACTCTGACAAAAAGGAATAGAAGTAGAAAAACATGATGGAGGAAAATGTTTTTCATAACTTTAGTGAAATGAATGTCGAGCATGACCCTGTTTTACTTTGCAGTGTGCAGAAGACAAGCAAAACTCTGACCTGGTGCTGAAGTACAAAGGTATGCAGACACTGTTTCCACTGCTGAGCAAGACAGACAACAAGCAGCTCCTGGCTGCCGTCACTGGGGCCATCTGGAAGTGTTCCATCAACATCAAGAATCTCACTTTGTATGCCTGGGATACAGGGTCCCCTTTTATTACCTCTCCTTAATACACACAAATAACACGCACGCATGCACGCACGCACGCACGCACGCGCGCACGCACACACACACACACACACACACACACACACACACACACACACACAAAACAGAATTAGAATCAGTTTAACTGTCAGATTTATTTTAACAATATCAGGAGTTTGTCCTGCTATATTGGTTCTTATTTACATAAAGATAGGAAGTAACATAAATATAATAAAATATGAAATAATATGACAAGTCAAGTAGACAATAAAAACAAGTATAATAGCTTAAAATATACAAAAAATGTAGAGTTATACAATATATGGTATGTGCACATGTAACTGCTAAGTAAGGATGTGCAAAGGTCGACTGTACAGGTGGTCAGGGGAGGACAAAGCTGTGTGTTAATGCAACACAGAGTCTGAAACAGTTGGTCCTGGTGGGCCTGATGGCCTCGCTGCGTGATAAATAGGCATTTCATCCGCATTGTGTTTGAGCTGATGTGGTCAACAGCAGTGTTTGTATAGAATAGTAAGTCATAGCAGTGGTTTCAGAACAGAACGGGTTCCGTCGCCTCGTGTGCATCAGTGCAGTCATGCCATCATTGAATATTTTGGTATTAAAAGGGTCCTGGTTGTATCATTTTTTCCACTTGCATGTTGCTGTCATATTATTTTCCTTTTGTCTGGCTGAAGTGATTATTTGTTGAAAATGTAAAGTTTTATACTTGTTTTATTAGCTCTGATCTTTTATATGAGTGCTTGCGGCTAGAATTGAATCTTTTCCACAGCTAACAAGAGATGAAGTCAATGAGTCTATGATATGGATGTGTAGGTCACGGCCTGTTAGCACTGCACCAGAAGTTGGCCCACTGAAGGAATCCGCCTTGAGATGGGGATTGTCTGATGTCAGAGGACGCCGGCTGACAGAGCCTCTAGTCATTCGTCGGGTTTATCTGAGTGTCATTTTGCCCGGTTCCTTCAGCAGTCACTGTTCTGGGATGGTTTTTCACTTGAACTTTAGTGTCAGATGATTTAAGTCAGTAGTTTTCGCTCTAACATAAATAATGCCCCAAGGCCGTGACCTGGCAGCTTTGATACAGTTTCACTGGTGTTTCCTTTCAAGAATAATTTAGCATTTAGCATGTATTTATCTTCTCATTCAGTCTAAGTTAAGGGATATAATTTACAACCCTCATGCACTAACTTATTCCCTCGGTTACATAGTAATTAATTCAGAAACTTATTTTTTTATTTTGCTGGGGTGAAATTATGTGAGAAATGCCTGTCTCCTGACTCAGGATGGTTCAAATGGAAGAAGCATTCTAAAAATAATAAGAAAAAAGCAGAGTAGCACTTGAACCGATCTTCCTGCACTTCATATATCATAACTGACAGAATGATATCCTGCATTTAAAGTCTAAGTTAAGTCCATCCAACTGGAATTGAGTGTCTGCTGCCACATCGAGTTAAGTGAGGATTCTTTTAAAGAATGATAATACCTCACTGATTGACAGAGTGACGGATCCTTTTACCTCTAACCAACGTTAGAATCACACATTGTTATCTTAAAGAATACTGAAAGGTTATCTTTTCAGTGACCATCAGTACTTTTTAATATTTCCATGCTACACAATCTTATGAACCAAAAGAGAGAACTGGCACCGATTGGGAAGTCTTCTGACTGCAGCTTGGCGCGGTGTCAAAACAAGTTAACTGTGCCGGCCGTGAGTAATGTGGCAGCTTAATACACTTGCTGCCAGTAGAGGCCTGGTGCCATATGTCATTTGTTACACTGTTGCTATGAAGAAGTTATACTGCTACTGATATTAGCAATAACAGAAATAATTCTAATGATGTCATTAATCACTTGTAAACCCCATTTAGAGGCACTTCATGTACAAACAGTAAAAAAACAGTTTGGTTCCCCTCACACTAAAGTTAACGTGTCACAAAGGTATTTTAGTGAGAGGACCAATAATATGAATAGAGTTCTCATTTGGGAGTTTATTTGCTCTGTGTGTTGTGTTTTGTTTTTTGGACGAGCTGGGCAGTTGGGTGTTAGCGAATGTGAAATTTGGCCTCCTCTTCATGAGGAAACCAGCGTGATGCAGAGCAAATATTTCTAATGCACACTTAAATGTGTAAGTGGATCTGTTTTTTCAGACTCTCTGGATTATTTGACTCACTTAAAATGTCTAGGTCAGGCGAAAGCTTGGAGTGAGGTGACCAAGCCATTACTGTCAGAAAGGAAAGGCTGCTAATGGTAACATGGTTTTCGGGGCATTCGCTCATTTCAGAATCAATCACGGGTTGAGTGTTGTACTGAAACGAAAATCATTTTGGAATATATTTTGATACGGCAATAATGAGGGTGATTTTTTTTTCCCACTCTTCTATCATTACGTCCACGGTCAAATGAAACAGACCTTGTCGTACATTACAGAATGAGGTTGCGGATGTTCTTCATGGTCTGGACAGTATAGGGGTCGGGGGGGTGGGGGGGGGGGGTGTACCTCCACTTTAGACAAGTAGCCGCATGTGTTAGCCATTTGCCTGATTAATGACACATCAAAATGGAAGATGATTGATACCCTGGAATATGATTACATTCATAACTTAGGTGTGTTTGTTTAAAGACCACATCGTCTGTCATAAGGTCATGTTTTTCGTAGAACTTATTGCAGCGCCGTCTACCTGGGTTAAATGTACTAGGAAAAAGCCCTTAAGTCCTGCCTGGAAACACTGCAACCTTATTTTGTACAGATTTATGAATGCATCGATATGTGGCCCCTTGAGTCTGTATACTGAGGTGTTATGGATACACAAAAATGCTGTAAAGAAGCCATACAAAAGAGTGAGGGAATAACTTTGCAATGGAAAGTCACGACTGCCAAGTCTGGGGCTGCTTTTGCCAGAACAGTAATGTTTGGGGTCAAGATCGTGGGGTTCGCTTCCAATTACTGGCTACTCCTCCATCCTACCTCTGTTCCAGCCCTGTGATGAGCGGCCCATAATAGCCTATCACAGTGATACTTCTCATTACCTGACAAAACCTCTGCGCTCACCCAAGTGATTCATTGTTCTGCTGGTTCAAATGAAATAGACTTGCTCTGTCTGTTAAATTTCAGGTTGAGCGAGCGACTTACTCTCTCTGCATGGTCAGCGCTAAATTAGAGGGTTCTTCTCACAGGGTATGAAACATCTGACTCTCACTGGAGCCTGCCTGGAAACCATAGGTAGCGCAAAAAGCAGCATTTAGCTTTCCGCACTTTGAATGTGTGACCAGTGCAGCTGAATGAGAGACGGAGAAGGTGGACAATCAATCATGAAACTCTGGTGCACAGAAGCCCCACTGTGGTTCCTGTGTCTTCTGACAGGCTTTAATAAGCTCACACTCGTGTGAAGCTCAGAAACTTGTCCATGTTACCCAAGCCATTACGACATTTCTTCAGCTGGCTTCACAGAAATAGACATGACTTACCAATCATTTATCAAAAGCTATGTATGTGATTACAAGAGGATCCCACTGCACTCAGCGGTAGATGACACTTCAGTGTTGGCACAGGAAAACCATTGTTTTTCTTTATGGCGTATTTCACTGAAGTTAACTTTGGCAGCTTGTCTGTTCATTAGCAGTGTTTTCTCTTACAAGAATAGGCTGTGTTGGAGGACTCTGACCAAAACCAAATGGCCGTGGCCATCTACGATAGCTCACAGACCGTGATGCCAGCAACCGTAACCGTGAATAAAAACAGTCGTAGAACTTCACTGTACATCAGAGGTTTGTTGAGGTTTTTTGTCACCGCATTATATCCCTTTTAAATGTTTACTATAGTTTACCCCTCTATAGCACTGGCAAACAAAGCACAATCATAGCGAAAAGGGAGAGGAAGAGTTTCCAAGCCGCAGCAGAGCTTTGGTCATGAACAGTATGTCCAAGGGACGACTGTGAGCGGGCGTGGGAAAACTGCCTGGACTGCAGGGTTACAGTGTGATCTGGGCACCGGGGCTGCTGCTGCACCTGCAGTTTGATGGCTGTTTGATGATCGCTCTGTGGATGCTAATGTCAGAGTGTTGGTCTGACCTTCTTGGTCCAGAAGGACTTACCAAAACTGTTGATGGTTCCTTGAAGATAAATACGTGGCCCCTGAACGTCCCTCTAGCAATATTGATATTTTGTATACATTTGAAATTGTAGAAATGCCGCCAATAAAATTGACTACATGTTCCCCCTCAATTTTCCTCGAGCGCCACCATCAGTTCTGGCTCAACAGTAGAAATGGGAATTGACTTCTTGTGTGTAGCGTTTCAACTGCATGTCGTTCTTGGACTTCAAGTCCATGATGTGTAGAAAGATATTTCAGTATATTGCTGGTGTTTTCACCCCCACCTAATTCATGAGATCTCTGTCATTTTACAGATATTATAACTAGCACTGTTGTTATCTTCATCATCCCACTGTGGTCTGTTTCTTCTTTGTCGCCATGACTCCTTGTTGAAGTTCCCAGTATCGTATTCGCAGTGGTTTCATTGTTTCACTCAACTGCCAGGAAAACATACTGGCTTCGATCAAGGAAATGTCTACACTTGTAGGCATACATTTCGGATGTATCGGACAATTTGGAAGCGGTTGTCATTACCCGGTTTCCTCGGCTCTCGATTCCCATCCCTGCACGACATCGAAAATGACTCAAGCACGGGGGTCACACTTTAATTGCTAAGTTGGGGTGGGAATAGGATAGCAGGCAGCTTGGCAAACATAGAAAATTAAAACGAAATGACAGAACTATAAATACACTTTAGATGTCTTAATACAATTAACATACAGGTGAGTAGAACAGACTTCAGGAAGACCAATAAAGACCAGATATAAAACAACCTCAACAGACCAGCTAAAGTCTTACAAATAAAACTGGAAGAAGTAACAAGGAAACATTAAAAGTCCAGACAGGAAATGGTCAGGTGGACATTTGTGGTTTGGTTGAAATGTCTGAAAAATTATTGGATGGATTTTCATGAACTTTTGCACAAGCAGGGTGAATTCAGGACAACTACGCCGATACCCTGACTGACATCATCATTAGCTCAATATTTACATCTTCCAATATTTCGGTTTATGACCACAACCTGCAAAAGTAATGACATTTCCATTGGCTCAACACACTACCCTGCTACACCGAGCACCAGAGGTCACCTAGTGTGGTCTTGTTGCTCTTCAGTTATCCTCATATAAAACCAATAAAATAGAATATGTGATTGGGGAATCTGATGCCTGGCTGTCTCCCTCCTCTCTGTCCTTGAAAGGTTTCAGGAATACAACCCCATGAAGAAGCTGGTTGGCCTGCTGACTGATCAGCCTGAAGAGGTGCTGGTCAATGTCGTGGGAGCACTGGGTGAACTTGCCCAGACACCTGAGAACAAGGTGGCCATCCGCGAGTGTGGAGGCATTCCGCCACTACTAAAGCTGCTCATCGGAAGAAACGAGGCATGTTGATTCTGAAATCTTTTTTTAAATTGTGTCTATATTTGCATGGGCTTGATTTATTTTCATGGTCTGAGTTTGTGTCATGTCACCAGGCGCTGCTGGTGAACGTAACCAAGGCAGTGGGAGCTTGCGCCACAGATATGGACAACATGAAGTAAGTTGTCTCTTCATACACGCCCAACCAGAAAACATGACCTTACTACAATACAGTCAACTCCTAATTTCGTAATAACAGTGAGTAAGCCACTCATCACATTTCAACACATATTCTTGGTCATTCCCTTGTTTTGACCAGAAAGTGAAACAAACTGCTGTATTCAAACACAGTATCATTAACGTGTCACAGACCGATGCTCAGAGAAATCAACGTTCTTTTAATTTGCAAGTGAGCAGGTTTGTTTCTCTTTCATCCCCAGCTTAATGACAGATATTAAACACTCTGTTTATTGTACCTGCTGCTTTATATATGGTTGTGGTTTAATTCCCAGTGTGTTACCGTAGCTTTGCGGTCACTTTCAGGACCAGTCAGACAAACATGACTAAAGCCCTGCCCTGTCCACGACCACAAGGCTAAGAAAACACAGGCACCGACAGTCCAGAGCGATCTTTGTCCTGTGTTCATTTAACCTCACCCTCAAACATCGAGGAGCTTCCATCTGTGCCTCATTGCTTTTACAAGCCCTCTCTTAACTAACCCTGGACACAAATACGACTCTCATGTTCACATTGCTACTAACTATCCTATCAGTTGTTACATTTCTTGGAAAACTAAAGACTCAAAGTAGAGCAACTAACTCTGGTAAACTTCACCCAGAGGCAGGAGTGTGTTCACGTTGGTTCATCATGTTTTCCTACAGTCTGTATATTTAGACCAGACTTTGAAACAGCTCACACCAAACAGAAATGTTGTATTTCATTGGCTTCTTGTGCATGTTTTGTTATGATAGCTCCTTTTCAGACACGTGTTGTATGTGCACAATAGTTTGCTGTGAAGCGAACATAACATCTGATCACTTCCTGCATCAACGTAATGCTGTCCCACAATGGTTTGTCTGAGTCCTGGCTATTAGATTGTGTTTGGCCAGCTAACAAATATGATTTATGAGTACTCCTGTTGTTGCTGCACAGTTAGCTACAACATTCCTGTCAGGTAACATGACTTCATTTTACTGACAAAAAAACGTTTTGAAACTACTTTATGTGCATGAGCGCAATCTTTCTCTCATCATCATTCTGGAGGAGGTCATCCATAACTACTGAAAGCCCAAAACAAACACTGATCACTTTCAAGTTTTCCATGAAGTACTCTTATGTTTGTTTTCACTCTCAACCAGTAGGCAGCATGTGGTTAATGACATAGCACTTCCTCCAATGAATCCTGTGTAGCTACAAGAGTGAACACACTCTTGTTTAATGCCTCCAGGGTTTGTGGCCGCCTCCTCTAATCCATCACTGTCGGCTGCAACTTCATTGCTAATCTGTTTCATACCTGCTTCATGGGAAGACGGAGCTGTTTTGGCGGATGACATGACGCTTCACTTTTTGTTTTTGGTACGGATTTAAGAGGCCCCGCAGACTGGAATCTGATGTTATGATCCCTCCAGACTGATTTATGTGCAAAGGGAAGACAGATGGTGTAGGGGACGTCCCAGATGAGTGTACACTCGTTGCCAGTCACGGAGATACTGTGATTAGGGAGTGTTTAAGTAATTATGACAGCATTCAATGTCGGCCTTGTTGGTGGAAGCACACATGGGGAACACGTTACATGTTATTTATACCAGACAACGGGTGCACTGTGGCGTAATTCTTTGGGTCTCAGACCCTAACTGCAGTTTTGACTACAGTCATGTATACGACATGAAATACTGCTCACGCTTAAGTAAACTTCACTCGGACCCTATGAAATATAGAGCGACCTGTCTCTGGCTCTGTTTGATTTGGAAGAGGTCCTCCTTTTTGGCTCAGGTTGAAAAACAAGCCACCAACATAAAGTGTAAGTTTGTCTCAGTTTCTATTTATACATCCACGTATGAAGGACTATACACAGATGTAAGGTAACCTCTGGCCCTGGCGATGCTGGGCTTCTCCATGGAGGGTGATTTGAGTGAGAAGAAGTCATGTGGGTTCCAGGGCTGGAGAGGAAGTAAGCCGGAATGAAAGCAAGTTGTGATAAAATGCCAATGCTGAAATCGATGCTTTTATCCTGCTTGCAAGCAGCTGTGCTGAGCCAGCTGCAAAACACTCAGACAAACAAACATACTCAGAAATTATCGTGAAATTATGCTTCAGGAAAGATCAATGTGAAACCGCAACATGCTTTTCTTTTCTACTCACAACACTCTTCTGTCTCCCCAAAGGATTATTTACCATCTTGATGGAGTCCGTTGGGTGTGGTCTTTGTTGAGAAGCCCAAATATGGATCTTCAGGCCAGTGCTGCATGGGCCCTCTCTCCGTGTATTGAGAATTCAAAGGTACAGTAAAGTACAGAGCTTTCTTTGAACAAGACACAAAGTACAATCCTCTTCTGCATCCTTCCTGTATGTCTGCATGTGAAGCACACCAAAGCCTCATAGATAGTCTCCAGAGTTTGTGTTGTTTCAGAATGAAGGGTTATAGGAGACAAAACAGAAGCCACTTATATCACCATGCTTGTCTCCCGAGCTCTCCCTCCAACCTGCTGCTGGGAGGTTAGCAGGGGCAGAGCTGTGTCAGAGGAGGCTTACATGAACCACAGGCTAATATGAAGCAGAGAAGGCGCTTTGGCGCACTAAGGTAGTTGAATTGGGAAGCAGGCTGCATGGGAGAAAGACCGAGTAATATCCTGTGGCGCGGCTTCTGATTCCCCAGCTGAAAATCCTCACTCGACATGCTACTAGTTACAGAGGCACACGATCTGGCAGAGCCCGCCATCATTTTCTCCAGTGATTGCAAATAAACTCACAACATGTCCAGCTTCAAAGAACCCTGGAAATACGTTCTACAACAGTACATACAGCTTTGCAAATAAAGGAAATAAAACCACAAAGGTTGAAGGTCCATAAACTCCATGATCTCCTCAGTGTCATTGTTCCAGGCCTTTTTATCATTCAACTGCAGTTTCAGTAACACACGGGCAGATCTTTGGTCCCCCGTGTGCTTGAATCAGTTCCAAATACAAATGTCATGTTGTTTTATTAGATTATCGCTGTGATTGAGGTAAACAGCTTGTCACCGAGACAATCTGGCTAAGCTAACCAAATATATTTGGCCCAGACAGGTGTCTTGGGGTGAAGCCTTTTTTAGTTGGCTGGAATTTCTTTGGCCCAGAAGTGCAGAGAAAATGATGCATGGCAACCATATGGAGGGAAACGGGGGACTGCAGGTCAACTATTGAGGACTAACAAAGTTTGACAATGTTTGCCTGGACGTCAGTGTGCCAAGTGGGAAGGAAATTCATGAACATGGTTATTGGGTGATTCTTCTGAGTCCGGGGCAATGAGCTAAATAGATCTCTTCACCCATCGAGTTGAGCAACCTGATACAGCTGCTTTGGTGCAGTCGCTATTTAGATAGAAAACCCATGTGGTTTGAGTTAGCAGTTGCTGAGTGGATTTATAAGAGAGGTATTGTATAAATGTGTCTGCTAGATGCTCCCAATTGTTGCCCCTCCACAGACATAAAGACCCTCTGCCGGATGTCTACAGGTCCACACATTAAGTGTCATACAAGTGCCGTGAGTCACTGAATCACTCCAGTATCTTTGTTCGTCAGTCAGGGGGTGGAACCCCCCCCAGTCACATGTAATTAGGTGCACCATTAATTCGCCATGATGCTTGATTTATTTATTTCCTTTACAGTATCGCCGTGTATATTATAAAGGCTTGATTGCTTCGGCCACTGTGTTCTTGGCTTGCGCTTCTCTGCGTGAGATCACACACAGTAGATAATGTGTTTTCTATTTCATTTCATCCTGGGTAAGAGGAGGGGTGAGAGACAGAGAGGATAGCGATAAAGGCCTTTCCGTGTGCAGCCTCATAATGCTGCAGATTCCAGATCTGGGGGCCTATCCAGGCTATGAAAGACATTCTGGCTAGTCTATCGCAGCTGGTGGCTTGAGAGAGCTTCCTCTGTCGCAGGGACTCCCGCCTAGCCGTCATCAGTATTCCTGAAGGAGGACTTCCTGTGTGTGTTAGGAGGGGGGGAGTCAGCTCCTGGCCCCGGACAACCCCCCTCCCTCCCTGCCCTGCGCACATGGCTCATCCTCTGGCAAGGCATCACAGGGCCCATAGACCCGCAGACTGGCCAGAACTCAGCTGAAGATCTGTTAGAGAACACATCAGTACATCCATCTCTCCCAGCTAACTGTACATCAGCTACAGATTTGTCAGTGCTAAATTTGATTGATTCGCCCCAATTTACATCATGAAGAACAAGCAGACTGAGTATATATTAGATTCTGTGAATGCCGTGCCATACATCAGCTCTGGACATGTAGATTGATGTTGAAATGGGCTCTGACTAAGTGTGCTTTGTGATTTCCATCCAGTCATCCATAACTTTATGCTTTTAGGGGACATTTCTGGTCTATTTTCAAACCACCGAACATTATAAACTCGGCCACCTTCATGTATACTTCCGTGGCTGGAAATATGGTGCCTTCCGATTTTAAACAGTGGCCTGACGTGCCAAGAAATCTTGAAGCCAGCTCCTTCGCTGTGGTTCTCTCAGCACTCCCCACCAGCACATCAGCACTGGCTGAGAGCCCTGTGGTACCTGCCGGGGCCATGAAAGGTCACCTCTAAGCTCTTATTTCTATGTTTTGTCCTCATTATGACAATGTAAAGAGGAGAGCCAGGGAGGTTGACAAAGATGTAAAACTCACTGCTTGTTCACACAGATGCACAACAAGGAAGCAACTGTTTAACACTGATACAGTTCTGGTTAGTTTACACTAATGGGACTTGAATTGTTGCCTGGGCTGATGGTTGAAGCTCTATGTGCCCTTTGTTTTGTCTACTCAGATGTTCCCTCCTGCCTCTCCTCTTTCTTCATTGTTTGTATCATCCTCCTTCATTTCCACAAAGCTCCAGCTAATAACAGATTCTTTGACTTCAGGATAGAGGGGAGTTGGTGCGCTGCCTTGTTGGTGGATTGGACCTGATTGTTAATTTGCTTATGTCAACAAACAACGAGGTGCTGGCAAGCATTTGCTCCGTCATCTCCAAGATAGCCAAGAACCAGTTGAATCTGCTAATCCTCACTGAACGCGGGATTATCCCCTTGCTGGCCAAGTTGACTAATACAGTAAGTACTCCTCAACGGAGACAAACAACAAGGTTTGTATTCAAAACATTGTATTTTCCGTCAATTTGCAAATAACTGTCCCTTCCACAAACTTCAGTTCCTCTTCTTCTACTCACTGCAGCAGAACTCCAGTTAATGAATAGAACGCAGGCAGAGGAGTCTCCTGCAGAGCTGTAAGGCAGCTTGTAGTTTTCAACACAGTGACGACTGATCTAGGGCAGGGTTCTCAAAGGTTCTCAAAGGTTCTCAAAGTAGGGTATGGGGACCTCCGGGGCATCTCAGCAAACTGAGGGATTATTTTTCTGCTTGTGAAATAAAAATAACCATCTGAACCAAAGAAGCCTGACAAAGCATCATCGATCTGACCTTTACATAAATCACTTTAATAATTCAAATATTATTATTGAGAGTCCAGAACATAAGATGGTTTGCAAACACCTGTTCTATGGGGTCCAATGGTGTCCTGTTCTCTCCTCAGACGGATGCCAGGCTCCGCCGCTACCTGGCTGAGACCATCAGCCACTGCTGTACGATTGGCAAAAACAGTTTGACCTTCGGGGAGGCGGGGGTCGTGGCCCCCCTGGTGGACTACCTGAAGTCAAAGGACAGCGCGGTCCAAAGGAGCACAGTGATGGCTCTCTGCCAACTGTCCATGGACCCATACAACTGCATCACCCTCTATCAGAAAGGAGCATCCAAGGTCGGTCGCTCTGCTGTTGAAGTTGAGTTTCCTCCTTTCTGCTGGTGTTTAGTCCTTTGCTTTATTCACTGCTTCTGATCCGCCTACTTCCAGAGCCTTCGAGTGATGGAGCAGAAACAAAGTGTATTTTATCCGTCAGCGGAAACATGACTCCACTTTCGAGCCGTCATGGGAATTCAGAAAAGCAAACAGCTCAGTGTGTGTGAAGTGCCATTTCTCCGGTAGACCCTACATGCCATTACAGCACAAGTCAAAGGGCTGTAGCTGGGGGTAACTGTTGCTAAGGCCTGTTCCTGGACATCAGGGTAGAATGCAGCAGGGATGGCTCGGGCCAGGCAGTGGGGTCAGAGCTGTTCACGGCTACAGGAAGACAGAGGTTTTATCATCAGATCCATAGAGTTGATCCATAACAAGTAGCTGTTTTCATGGTGGAAGTTGTGTTGGGCTCTTCCAAAAAGGAACAAGCGTTTTTTTGTCTAACATCAGAGCCTGCTGAGCTGTTTCCATGCACAGCTCCAGCATGTGTTTGTCAGCAGAGATTTTATATTAAGTCGACTCCAAAGTTGATGTCTTGCTGAGCATCAGCATACGGGAATGCATTGCTTCCATGTAGCTCCGTCATGTTTCACACAGACAGACACTCAAACAGGAACTCTCTCCGTCGGCCCTAAATAACAACTTTTGATTTAAATGAAGTGGTTTTGCCATAGCAGCCAGATAGTTTTTCCCATGTTCATTAAATGGTGCACTCGAGCTTGATCCTCTGTGAGAGTGTGTGTGGTTCCACGCTCGCCATAAATGGTAGCTGAGCTGAACATCGGGTGCTCTGAGAGAGATCCGTCCAATTTGCAAACGTTGTTAAGCCCAATGCTTATTTTAGTTGGAGTTATGATGTAATACAAACTGGACAAACCCTCTTTCCTGCTCTCAGTGTGTGTGTGTGTGTGTATGTTTTATTCTTCTATTCTAAATCCTTGTTTGTCAGGGAGTGTATCTGAGCATGTGTGGACGCGATTGCAAGACATACCGGCCCTTTAATCTGTCGCTGCGTCTGCCCATATTAATGTACCAGTTAGGAGTTGCAACATTACTCCACGATGTATTTTTGGACTTTTAAAGAGCTTAATTACCAAAGGCCACATAAGTGCAGCAGCGTTGCATTTGTTCCTAATCTCAGACATGGAAACACAACACAGGCAGCCTCATTGTTCGGTCTGGCTTCAGTCTCAGCCAGTCTGGACGGGAGGTTGAACGTACCTACCTGACCCTGAGGAAACATTACAGTAGGAGAGCTCTCCACCACTCAGCACTGTGCTGCTCTGCCTCATGACAGACTGCCAACACATACACAGAATATATTAAAGCTATATCTTCAATAGTTCTGAATGGGCTGGGAGGATTTATCAACAACTGATACCAGGCTCTGTGTCTAATTTACGGTCGTCTGTAAATCTGGATTGCCTCTTGTATTATTGCAGCAGTATTTCAAAGAGCATTTTGTGCCGTTGAGAAGCTCTCAAAACATGTTCACCCACGTGTAGTATACGGTTTCCAACGGGCCAAGGTCTCTTCTTACTCTGAAATTGGTTTAGAAAGCAACATTCCTCCGTAGCACTCTTAATGGTGTATAGAAAAGCACCCCGAGAGTCACAGAGGAAATTAAGCATTTAAAAGAAAGCATCTCACACTGGAAAATACATTAGTGACCCAACTTTTATTTGATTTGTTTCCAAAGCTTTTAAATTTGGCCCTTTTAATTATGTACTTTCATTGCAATGAGTATTTAACATCTCATCTCTTGAATATAACATGCTGTCATTCACTGCCGCTTTTATTTTGTTGCTAAACTCGCTGTTAAAATATTTTCCTTGGAATCCGTCGGCCTCTCCGAACATACTCCCGTCAGAAGAGGATTTTCAAGTGCTAGCTCTCAGAGGGAACACAGAGCTTCAGCCAAACAGATGAATCGCTCTCGCCGTTTGATTTGACATCTCCTCTTGATATTTCACAGTTTTATACGGATGTGCTTCATTCTGTGTCATGTCCACAATCAACATGCCTTTACATGTCTTCCAGAGGACCGGGGACATAAATCCTGCTGGACATGTTCAGCCAGCTAGTTTGTGTTAACGAGGCTCTCGTAAGAAAAGCTTTGTGAAGTAAATTGATGAAAATTACAAAATGCGGTTGGTAATTATTGGTCATTTTCAACTGAAGGTATTCCCGGGCGTCGCTTCTGCCAAATCCTGCCGTGTATTTTCGGGCTTTTACTCATCTAAATGAGAAAAACATTTGCACTTTTGTTGCCATGAGCGCACCTCTGCCCCACCACAGGGCAGTGTGGTTCTTTTCCTCCTTCACACGCTCCGACTTCATGCGTGAAAGTGCAGAAGTAAAAGAATGAAGGTACGAGGAGCAGACACGCCGCGACCGGAGCGTCGCAGGCTGAACTCTCCAGTCGACTCTTGGTGTCATACGTGTGGTGAGCTGATGATACAGGAGCTGTGTTGAGATCATCACAGCCCCTCCACCTCACATCCAGTCCAGAAACCCCGAGCTGTGTTCTCCTGGTCGACCAGGCTGATGCTTCACCCTTAAAGTTCCTGAGGTGTAACGCTGCCCCCCCGCTTGTCCTCATCCTCTGGACAGACACAGAGAAGGCAGCGTAGCAGTCGTGGCTGACTGGAGGCTGCAGGGAATGTTGTTTACCTTGACTTCCCCACCAACTTCCCCTCAGCCCAGCTCAACAGTAATGTCTGTTTGTGCTGTTTGCCTACACAGCGGTGCCTGAAACATGGGAACGCTGGGAGCTGATGGAGCAATAAAGGCTGAACCCCTGCAGACAGACGCGGTTGAGCCTGAGCGCACTTAACACCATGACACCTCCGTGTGCGATAGGGTGTGTGTGCACAGGCAACAATATGAGCAGCCCTCCCAGACAGCAGGCCCGCTCCTCCCCCCCTCCCCCTCAGCAGGGGGGAGATGGGGAGCGTGTTCCCCGGCTCCCTTATTGGAGGTCAGAAACTCACTGGAGTCCTCTGAAGTGCAAAAACCTCAAAAACTCAGATTCACTTTTCAAACGTGGGGCAAGTGTTCATGTTGCCAGTCAGGGAATATCTAACAAGTGGTGTCTTATATTCTCAGAGATCCCAGCTGGAAGGGAAAGAGCAAAGCAGAAAGAAAAAAAAGCCAGCAAAGAGAGACACGCTTATCTTAGCCTAGCTGCGCTTCGGGAGAACTTATTTGGCGACGTCTGAATAACATGCTATGAGGTTGGCAAAAAAGCTGCCTCTGGCACTTCTCAGGCATCCTCTCTTTTCACAAAAGCGACTTGTTTAGTGAGCTGCATGTTTTCTTGAGCTTGTGGATGTAAGTTTGCTCATGGAGGTGTTTTGGATGCTATTTAAAAATCATAAAACCCAGAGGGCAAATGTTTCACATAGACTGCTCAACACTGGTGCATTGAGAGGAGCTGACACCTCCGACTGCAGTTTGCCCTTTTCCACCAAACTGGAAGGATATCATTTAGTTTTTAGCCAGACTTACTATATTTTATAGGCTGACATTCCTTTCGTGCTCGTACACACACGCTGGCTCACCTTACCTGTCATCTGTTCTCATTTCACTGTTTATCTTTTGGTAGAAAACTCCTGGGAATGTCTTCCCCTCTGCTTCTTATCTGTTTGCTAACCACACAAATGTGCAGAGTGGTGTTTGCATGTTTGCATGTAACATGGAGAGGTCAGGTCAACCTCTGCTCTGCTCTGACATGTGTTCTGAACGCAGCTCCTGTGGAGGAAGTGAGGTTTGGTGGTTATTTGTAGAAAAGATGACACCGACAGTACAAGTGTGACGCAGACGACGCAGCACCATTATATCCTACTGAGACATGTGGAGGGACAGAAAATAAGTAAACAATAATTCAGCTGGCTAAAAGTAAACCTAACATAGAGGATGGATGTGAGGTTTGAAGAGGCTGAGTCCTTGGTTCATTTCCTTTGGCAGTGACAGTCTATATTATCTTCAGGGTTGCCCGTAGGATCGACGAGAAAGTGACATAGCTGCACTGAAACCAGGGAAACAATCCAGATGGTGTGAACTCACCACTTGTGAGCCTGCTGCAGAATACTCTTTTTCAAAATCCCTTTTCATGCAGTGGAGAACAAGGTCTTGATACATGGGGATTAAAAGTGGCTCAGACATCTCACTGCTTACTGTATTCATTAAGGCAGCATTATGTTTAGAGTCAGGGAGTCCTTAAGTGCTTATTTGGGGGATGTAATGTTGCCGTTGGTTCATTGTCGATGTAAACAAGTCTATCCAGGATAATTGCAAGTGTGGCTTAGGAAACCTCAACGGCACACATTTGTGATTTCACAAAGAAGCACATATTGAACATATTTAGATTCATCCATTGCTCCAGAGTATTTATGCTTGCATTTACTTTAGGTTTGATTCAGCCCACAGCCGCCCACAAACATGATGTAGTGATTTTACTGGAGATAAAAGAGGAGGAAAAAAACACACCCCTGAAAAAACACAGTGGTCCTTCATATGTTCACTGGGTTTCCTTTTGCATATTTCTGTATAATACAAAACTGGTTGAGCGTTCAAAAATCTTTTAGATGTTCATTTTTATGTAACCAAAAAAATAGACTTCCAAAGTTCAAGATTTCTGGAAAGCGCTGAACCTTGTTCTGCAATAAGATCTAACGACATTCATTACACAAGCCACTAATAGTCGGATATAATCTGACCTTTGGAGCGGCAGAAAGGCTGTTGAGTGCTGCGCTTCACGCTCAGCTTTTTAATGTCAGGCCGGCCCTGCATGACTTTCATCTGAACAAACTTACAGAAGCATGTGTGCTCGCAGCTGTAAGCCCTTTGCTGAGTTATGGTTTGGAAGCTGGACACAAAGAATACACACACACACACACACACACACACACACACACACACACACACACACACACACACACACACACACACACACACACACACACACACACACACACACACACACACACACACACACACACACACAAAGGGACACGTGCCAGTCGAGTCGCAGCACTTCCACTTTCTATCATTACAGCTCTCGTCAGTGGCCATGTGCTGCTGACATGGCAACATGTGTTTCACCAAAGGTGTGTACGTTCAGTCTTGTCTGCGTGTCTGCTGCCACCTGTAACCTTTTTCCTGTGTGACCCCGCAGCCCCTGACCCACTTAATCGGCTCTGATGATGAGGTGATCCAGATGGCTGCTGCGACCTGCGTGCAGAACATCCGCCTCTTTGTCTCTCGCAACAAACCCGCCAAATAATTCAAGTCTTCATAGCACTCGATGGCTGTGAGGGAAAATGACAAACATGAAGAGCATTAAGAGGAGTAACTGGCTCTGGCGTTGTTCTGCACCAACATTTACTGAGTTCCAAATGTTGTGTTAGCAAAGTGTTAGAAACATCTGTGTTTCAGATGAGATGCGTTCAAGTGTTTGAAATAAAATGTTTTATCTTGACTGATGTGTGTGTGTGTGTGTGTCTATGATGTGTGTGTGTCTATGTGCCGTCCTGCTTGTTTTTGTCACACACTTGGACACACACACAATAGAAGAACTCACTGTTGATTAATAAATAAATAAAGAATAAAGGGAACAAATCCTCTGTATAAGTATTCCACACATTAATATGATATCTGGATTATATACTGTGTCCTGTTCCCTCACCAGATGATGATGTCATACAACGAATTGTAACAATTATTTTCCACATCACTCACTTTTTATTTTAATGTCAGATAAGTATATCTTTGAATTGTTGACCAACAGCTTTGGCAGCGTTTGGTGAGAGCCATCTATAAACAGAAGGACGAAGCTTCAGTGGGCGCACACACACATGTTGTACTCCTGCAGCTGGAGCAGAGTTTCTGGAAGCAGAAACCCTCCCTGTCCTCTGAAGCCCCCCCCCCCCCTGCTCACCAGGCATGTTCTGTATTTACCATCTACAGGGTGTTCTAGTACTTCAGTAATGTACACAGGAATGGGACCAGACTCCACAAGTCTCGATCAAAAATAGAATTCATTTATGCAAAGGAAACGCACTGCATTACCAAATAGGACCTTTGTACCCCCGCCCCCCCCCCAGTCATGAAAGTGCATTTTAATTCAGATATTATTGTCACTCACCTGCATTGTTTGGTCGAGAGGTTTCTATCATAAGTATGTTGATCAATATCAAGTGTTGCATTTATATTTATAGTCAGTATACATTCATTTACTGTCCTGTGATGTGTGTGAATCCCCGTTTGCTTCAGTTATTCTATTGTAAACAGACCCTGTCTGACACTGTTTCCTTGGACCACTGTTCTCCTCACATGTCTGTCTGTCCTGGTCCCAGTTAGTTTAGATGCTCAGTCCTCGACCACAGGAGCTGCCACAGCATCTTATGGGACTCATCATTAATATCAGCCATGTGCTGTAATAGAAAATTAGCACAACATTGAAAATATGCGGTCGGAAATCTTCATCACTCTTTGAAGTTTAAACGGGACCAGCTGTGAGCGGGGGTCACTGGAGGAGCACGGCTGGTGGAGAGTGGATGAGTCAAAGAAACAACTTCCTCCCAGAAGAAACAACAGAAAGAGGAAGCCACTGCCCGAAAACACGGATTCCCAAGAAAAAGCATCTGACCACTAAAACAAACAGAGGCAATTTGTTTTCTTGTATGCCTGCTTAGCTGTTTCCTTCTTTCACTCTCTCTTTCTGCCCTTCTTTCTTTTAGTTATTTTCATGTGAGGAAGTTAAAGATGTGCAGCTTCTTTCTGCACGGTGTCGACATCAACTTGAATCATAACAATGGTGTCAAATTGTATTTTTTTTAATTGTCATTGGATCGAAAAAATGGCACCAACTCAGTCTGTGAGTTTCTTTCAGAAAGCCTGCAGTGATGCAGCTTCCAGCTCTGATCACATGCAATCATTGATAAAAGCACTAAAATAGAACCAGCGGTTGTTAAAGATAACTTTCACTAAGATGAAAAGGTGGAAGAAAACAGGTGGAAGCAAATGTGTTAGAAGACAACAGCAGAGAAGAAACGAATGAACTGAGGTCTTTAATTACTAACAGAGAAAATGAATTGAACAAACCAAACCAATGGTGGAACCTGGTGTGAGAACAGGAGGCAGCTGATTGGTTAACACACCACAGACAGTCTCATTAACACACATGAACAGAGGAGCACATGAGGGCGGGAAACAACTACATACAACACATGCAGGGGAAGCACCCAGACAGGTACATGACATGATCCATCCTCCAACGTATTTGATGGACCAAGTTAGCTGGTTGAGAGCTGAAAGAATTATAAGAACTTAACGTTATCCTGCACTGGTTGAGAACACGTCTGAAATGTTTAGTTAATGCGCTTTATTGCAGAGATTTGAATGAGAGCATTAATTCACAGAGCCTGATCCGATAAATACAAAGCATAATAAAGCAGTAAGTTCAACATAAATACTGGAAACAAAGAGGAAACAGAGGTGAAGCAGCCAGCCCGGCTCGGCCGGGATCACAGTCCATCCTGCAGGAAGAAACACAGTTGTCACCGTTGTGTTTTGGGTCGATCGTGTGTCAGACTGACTGTTCTCAGTATCTAAACTCTCCTGGCGACGCCCTGCAGTCATTGGACAGACAAGACTTATCAGTCTTCTCTATCCACAAAGAGTCAGAGGGGACACAAACTGATGACAAGATGTTCAGCATCAGAAGAGGAGCACAGAGTTCCTGTTTGTTTAGACCTTGATGAGCGATCACTTACAGTTTGTAAATACTAAAACAGACCCAGCTTGAACTGACTGGACCTGCTGTTGAACCTGGTGGACCACGAGGGAGGGGCAGGCAGCAGGTCGGACCCGAGAGCCCGCCCCTCGGCCCCTCGGCGGCCCCTCGGGCCCTCGGGTCCGTTGGCCATGAAGCCACAGTCGAATGTATTAGTTAAGTGACAAACCCTCTGAGAAAAGAAACTGCCACTTTTTTGGCCCTGCCATCCAACACGGGGACATTATTCACAGGAAATGAGAGGTTCTGCCTCCACGCCTCTGTCGAGGCAGCAATTACGTCCGAGTCTGGCCCTTCTGGTCACCGTTCAAGATCTCATGCTTGTCATCACTTCACGGAAGGGATGGAAATAATGGAGGGATGCCCCTCGATTCTTGCTTGTGTTTTGAGGAAGCATGCGTGCCCTGCTATCCGCCGCCCCCGGTACCTCCGCTGGTACGTCTCACCGTCGGCCCGGCCGTCACCCGGTCCAGACGTTCCCACGGGTCCTCGGTGATGGATGCAACCACACTCCAGCATGTTATTACACATTACACAAGTGTGGAAATATCCTTTCTACAGTCATGACGTTTTTCTGTCCACGTTTTGGGAGAAAGTAATAAATAAATCCCTTATTTTTATGGTTGGACCTTCAGTGAACTCTGTATTGTGATATTCGCTCAATTGTCTTAAAGTGGAACGGCTCTTTTGAAGTTTTTTTTTAAAAGCTCCCACATCCCCTCAGGCGATATTTCATAAAAGAAACTAATAAACAGTAAAAGTTCTTTCCAAATATTAGATGTGGCTTTCGGTCCCCTCCAGTGTCAGAGGACCGTTTTTAATATAAGATCCCAAACTGTTGCAGCCGTGGCAGCACTGTAGTGTCGCTTGTGATGTTGCCATTAAAAACATGCGTGTACACAACAGCCTCTCAGAGCTCCGTCCACACAGAGAGCGGCGCTCCGGTCGCCGGGCACCGCCGGCTGAACACCACTTCTGTTCTCCATCTGTAAATTAGCTGTTATATCATGGCAGCACGCTCACACCACCAGGCCGCTCGGTGTGAGCGTGCTCGCCTGCTGTTTGCTCAGCGGCTTGCCTCGATGTGCATCCGCCTCCAGGCCTCGGCCGCTCCAAGAATCTCACAGTTCCAGACTTCTCGTCCGGTGAGAGTGACTTCCTGTGATCCCTTTGCACTTTTCAGTAGTGATGAGGAGTTTTTAAAAGGGGAATTCACTGAACTCATGAATCCCGTCTATAAAGTGTTAAGAGCAAGCTGGCGAGACAATAAATAAACAATGAAAGGAGGCCAAACACTGCAGCATCTGGGTCAGATTCCAGGGTGAGTCGACTAATGTCCTCATAAAGGTCTGATAATAACGTCACTGTGACATTCGTCATGTTCATTAAATACAAAGTTCAGGCTTCTTTCAGAGGAAACTGAAGGTGTCAGTTAGTTTCTAATGAAAAGAGCTTCGACATTTTGAACATAAAAAGCTGTTTTCAGGTACTCTGTATTGTCTTTGTGTAGACGGACATTGTAACCATGCAGAGGACGATGTGTCCTCTTACTAACAGAGAACATCAACCTGTCAAACTGATTCTACAGTGAATGAAGGAAGGAGAGAGTTTATTATGTGTGTTCTTGTTGGTGATGGCCAATAAAGAGAATGTGAATAAAATAGATTTATCCTACTGAAACTGGTGATTCTTGTTTCAGATGACGTAGCAGCGGCTCCGTCCTTGTCTTATATACAGTCTGTGTCCCTGAAACAAGAAGCTCTGATCACCAACCAACCGGCTCTTTGACTTTCTGCTGTGATCAGCTCTGTGAACGTTTGTTGGATAAAACATCCCGGTTGATCCCCGACTGCTCCGGCAGTCCACATCTCGGAGGCCTCCACCCACCAGGTCTGTTGGAGCAGTAAGTGTCAGGTGGAGGGACCGGCCGGAGGTCTGGACATGCCTGTCAGGTGCATTAACAGATGATAGCTTTCTTCTTCCTGTACCTGACCTTGAAATTGGGGAAATTGTGAAACATTAGACACTGCTCTGATTTGATGAAACCTGGAAGGAATGACTGCAGCACAAAGAATGCACCGACTGACCTCCAGAGGCATCTGAAGAACAACATGTTGGCAGTTACTGAGAGGCTGATTTACTCTTTCAGTTTACAGCCTTCGATGTAATGTGACATGTGATGATGTTCATTGTGCTTCTTACTTTTGTCTTCACAGAAGTTTCATGCCTGGTTCAAATCCTTCCGAGGCCTTTCTGTCTTGCAGTTAAACCGTACTGGAGAGGAGAGGAGACCGACAGCCAGCAGGCAGTTATATTTATTCACAGACAAAGGCTAATGTCTGGTAAAGATGCTGAAAATGCCAAGTTCCTCACACAGCAGACAGCGAGGCTTCAAGCAGCACAGCTGTGAGCCAGAAGCCCGGCCAGGTTTTCCTCACTGGATCATGAACCAACCTGAGAGCTCCATATGGCGTCCGCCCAAAAATGATATTATCCCAGAGTTTTCATCAGGATCTTTTCATCACGCTATCACAACCCCGGACCTTCGGGGAAGACTTGTAACTGAGGGGAATAGCACCAAATCAACAAATCATCAGCAAGGCATTATAGAAGATCCTATTTAAACCTGTAACTGATTGCGTGCTTTGAGACGTGAGTGCAAAGTACGGAGCTGCAGTCGAGGCTGCCGGCTTCAGTTTCCTCACAATTAAAAGTAATATTAGCCAAAGTGGTAAATTAGGCATCGGCTCAGATGTGCATATTTCTGCTGTGGTGTGGTGGAGTATCGTTCATATACGCATCCTTTATTTGACCTTTCAAGTGTACATTTCTGTGTCCTGCTCCAATTATGACATCAATTTCTGGACCTTTCCTCTGCGCCACGAAAAAATAAATAAAAACAGGTTCCAGTCCAGCTCGCTGCCGTCTGTCAGTGACTCCGCCTGCAGAGACCTGGAGGCTCAACAACCAACGGTCGCAGGACCGGAGTTATGGAGGCGATGACGCACAAACAACTGAAACATTTCACTCGTGTGTTCACAGGTGCGTTATAAATGACCAAGTCAAGTTCGGCTCCTTTGTTATTCCAATATGAGACAGTAGTTTTGGCTCAGAAAGCGACACTCTGTCTGATTGAATGCAGTCTGGATGAAACGAACATCACCGGGTCCAGGTTACAATGATTTGGGAGGTGCATCCATCATGTCCGTGTTCACTGGAGCCTCCCGTGAAGTGTGTGTGCATGTTCACTTGACGTTTATTTATTCTTGGAAAGCCATTTTTAGAGAGACAACAGGGATGGGAGGGTCAAAGGTCGCGGGTGTTCCCGGTTGCATTTACTCCCCACTGTAATTTAAAGGAGCATTCCCAGTGACTTCTGATGGCGTTTGGTTTCGACTCTTGATTGCTTTCAGTGGACATGGACACACGTTAGCTCGCTGATTAGTGTCCCGAATGTTTAAAACCCTTCTGAAAACACTAATCGGGTCATTTTAAACAACCTGCGAGTTTTCTCTGCAGTCACATTTTCCACCGAAGTTGGCAAACTATTGAACAAATATGTCTGTGGCTTTACAAGTCGTCCGTGTGCTACAGTTTATAACTCCAACTTGGTTTACACGGAGAAATTAAGTCCAAGTCTGGAGTGAAAACACGTCTTAAACGAGGGGCAGATTATGACTGAGACGGGTTTTAAAAAATAATTTGAATAGTAATGCCGTAAGGTGTTGACATAGAGCGAACACTGATTTCATGTAATGGCCACCTTTCATAGCCAGATCCTTTAATGCACGATGAATGATGACGCACCCCGGGCCAAAGACAGGGTGTTCCCCCCTCAATCCACGATGTCTAATGACCGTCTGCTTTTCACTTTTACATTCACCGACTCTGAAAAAAGACACATCCAAGTCCTCCGAGCTGTGCAGGGACACTGAGGGTCCTCATGCTGCGTCCTCGGCTCCAACCTCAGCGTTTCCTTTATCAGCAGGTAGAAACACTCTGATTGTCTCTGTCAGTGGCCTCGTTGTAAAGGGATCCGAGGTCAATGTAGTTTAAGGGAAATGGTGATGTAACATAACGTAAAGTAGGATAATGTTTGAGGACCAGGTCTGATATCAAGTAGTAAAACTTTTACTACCGTTGCCCCTCGCCTGCAACAGGTGAACCCCGGTAGACGTAAAACAATGACTGATGTGTATATAAACGTATGTGAGGACATGAGATTCAAACACTGAACTACAGGCTCCAGAAACTGAGGATAACATTTGACTTGAATTGTCTTTGGTGAGGTGGAGTTGTGTTAAACTGAGTTTCTGTCGCAGACATTAGTGTGAATGAAGCTGCGGATGTTGGAGCTCTGGTGCTGGACTCTGGTGCTGGACTCTGGTGCTGGACTCTGGTGGGACTCTGGTGCTAGACTCTGGTGCTGGACTCTGGTGCTGGACTCTGGTGGGACTCTGGTGCTGG
>CAAKHC010007077.1:17672-48427 GCA_901007825.1 Macroramphosus scolopax
GGGGGGGGGGGGGGGGGGGGGGGGGGGGGGGGGTAATGTAGTAGATCTAATGCACATTAACATATACCCCCCACTAGGAGAACATGTTTTATTTAGTAAGCGCTCATAAGTATTTAATCCTTTCATTTGATACCCCTGTCCCTGAAGGATCTGCAGATATCTGTACACTGTTCGAAAACAGGCAAATGCATGCACACAAAGAAAGTTTATGTATATATGTAAATGTACATGCGTACGCGACTCGTATGTAAGTGGAGATGGCTTGTCAAGGGACACTGGAAAGATGGGAGAGGAGGTAATTCGTTCTGATGTCGAATAGATAGAGAGAGCGACAGAGAGAGAGGGAGAGAGACATACGATGTAGGATCAAACGCCACATTAGTGTTTCACCAAGGCTCATCCCTGCGAGCCGATCTCATCATCGTTTCTGCCTTGATAGCTCACCATGAAAAATGAATACAACATAAATGTTTGTTGCTCTATAATTTTTATGTAACATCAATAAAATATCACAAACCACTTCATTTAGATGACATGATTGTGAAACAAAACTATTTATTCATGCCTTTGAAGAGGAAGTGACTCTAGCAGCGAAGCTAAAAAACACACAATGAGCACGCACACACACACACACACACAGAGTTGCTATGCATGATACACAAACTCACTCACCAAAGCGTGCAATATCTCTAAAGATTTTCTGTTATAAATTTTTCCACTCTTCTATTTCAAAGTTTGTCAAAAGCAAAAAAAAAAAATTTCTCCAACATGACAGTGAGCTGAACTCACGATGGCCTTTGTCAGCGGGCTCAAGAAATTACTCTGAGCTTACTAATGCCAAGATTAGACGAGGTCTCCATGCCAGATTAGGCTGTTATAGTGCCATACATTATTACTGTGTCTCATTACCCTGACCCGTTATTGTTCAGGAAAATGTTGCGAGTATGTTATCAGGAGGGGGGCGGGTCAAGAAACTGTCAATCACACAGTTGGTTTTATAATCAGTTGATAATAAGATATTCCTTCTTAATTATATATTTCACTTTGGTTGTTCATTTCTCTATTTGTGTATCAAACTGACTGGTGGGCACCAGGGCAAATATATGTGGACCTTACCTACCTAAATCTCAGTTACCTTCTTTGTCAAGCACTGCACTCACTACACTGTAGACCATGATGTATAATATTATGTTTCATAGAGATTTATGGCAAACGGACAGCACTTATATGTCACTTTTCTAGTCTATCCGCCACTCAAAGTGCCTAACAACCCATTCACCTTTTCACACACACATTCTTACTCTGTTGGCAGAAGCTGCTGTAGCAGGTGCCAAGCTGCTAACACATTCGCACACATTCATACACTGATGGCGAAGGCATCAGGAGCAGTTAAGGGTTCAGTGTGCTGTTCAAGGACACGTCGACACAGCCTCTGGTGAAGCCGGGGATTAAACCAGGAACCTTCCAACTACTAGATAACCCATATATGATGATATGATATTTGAAGATATGAGTCTTTAGTCTTTTGAGGCAATTTCCAAAGCATCTTTTTCAACTTATTTCCTCATTCTCAGGTTCCGTACTGAGGTCAACTATGATGTCCTCGAGGTCCGTGATGGACGTTTTCCCTCTTCGTCCCTAATTGGAAGTTACCAGGGCACCCAGGTTCCCCAGTTCCTCATCAGCACCTCCAACTTCCTGTATCTCCTCTTCTCCACTGACAAGAGCCACTCTGACATCGGCTTCCGCATTCGTTACGAAAGTAAGATCTTCACCCGGACTTCACATAGGCCAATCAGAGCCAAACAGACATGAACCGTCTTGTTTGTAAATAATGTAATCCCCAAAGACACCTAAATCCAGCATGAAGCTATTTCTATGAGAAACTCCTATAATTAGAAAGTAAGCTCAAAGTTCAATGTACACTGTCACACACATACACACTCGTTTCCCCACCAGTTTTCACTTAAGTTGCAAATTTAATCCTTAGGACACATTCTCTCCTCATTCTTACCTGCTTGGCTCACACTGGTAACCTTTTGCAATTTCTCTTTTGGTAACTCTCTGCAAAGCTTGAATAATTTACTTTGAGCCCTACTTAGGCGGAAACTGTGCAAGGTGGATCAGGAAAGGACCAAAACTTTCCATTGAGTTGTTCCTCTTGAAAAAAGACGTTAGTGTAAATAATTTATCGGGATTGCTTTAAAAAACAAAACTGCTTTCTATAATTCTGTGCCCCCCACTTGACCTAATGAAGGTTTGGCCCAACAAAGCAGTGAACTATAATAATAGGTGTCTCTAAGTCTTTGCTTATGTGTTGTTTACTATTTTCCTCCAGCGCTGCAGCTACAGTCGGATCACTGTGTGGACCCTGGTATACCAGTCAACGGACAGCGTCATGGCAATGACTTCTATGTGGGTGCCTTGGTGACGTTCAGCTGTGAGGCAGGGTACACACTTAGTGACACAGAGCCATTAGAATGTGAACCCAATTTCCAGTGGAGCCGCCCCCTGCCTAGCTGTGACGGTACGTCCAACATATCGAGCTGAAAACGAATAGTCGCACGCCAGATTTCCTCCTATTCATGAATAGGATTAAAGCTAACTTCATTGTTTTGCGTCCTTACACACGGAACATGAGAAATAGTTTTAAGCTCTTTGCTTGATATTGCATCACATTTAAATCGTCCAAATATTTCAGAGGTTTTTATAAAAATCCATCTGAAATAACGTTTTTCTTTTGGACAGTTCTTGTTTCAGACTTTAAAAGTTTCTACCTCATTTCATCATAAATGTTTTATATGTATTGCAGTGAGCTTACTCTTTGATGTTTTCCTTTTTCCTCATCTGTAAATGCTTTTATATTTAAGGACACTATTGATTTCTGCCTACTCTGTAATGATATTGATGATACTGCTGTGTGCTTTTTATGCTCTTCTGAAGGGCACCTCTTGCGAAATCCATTTTACTGCTTTGTAAATGAACAGAGGACTTTTGCCTTTTTATTTCCGTCTCCATCTACTTTGTTTTGCCCACTTCAATTTCGCCTGTCCGTTCTGTTCTCATTTCTCTCTCTCCTCATTGCCCACTGTTTCCATTCATCTTGTGACACCAGCCTTGTGTGGAGGTTATATCCAGGGCAACGTGGGCACCATCCTGTCTCCTGGCTTTCCAGACTTTTACCCACACAACCTGAACTGCACCTGGATAATCGAGACCTCCCATGGCAAAGGTGAGCCGAGTAATCCTGTGTCAAACATGTTGCAGTCAGATCCAATTTGCCTTAAAATTCCATTTCCCCTGACTGAGTGGCCTTTATGTTTTGCCGAACGAGCTGGCTTTGTAAGACTGGAGCGCTGAGAGGCTGGCCTAGGGCTACAGCGCCATGGGATGATACAGTCATGTCACCATTGGTAGCGCGCTCACAGCAAATTGACACAGCCTCATTGCAGAGGCTCTGTCTTAGTGGGTGTTGTGTGTTTGATAAGTAGTAGAAAACTGCAATGACTCCAATGAACCACAAGATATACTTGCAAATATTAAGCCTTTCCTCCTCTCTTTTTCAGGTGTTCAGTTCACCTTCCACACCTTCCACCTTGAAAGCCCCCACGACCATTTGCTGGTTACGGAGAACAGCAGTTTCTCTCAGCCGCTGTGGAGACTGACGGGCTCCATACTGCCTCCGACTCTCAGTGCAGGCCTGTTTGGAAACTACACAGCTCAGATCCGCTTTCTCTCCGACTTCTCCGTCTCCTACGAGGGCTTCAACATCACGTTCTCCGGTGAGAATGGATTCAGCGGTTGTTTACCCCGAGGAGCAGATTTACTTAAACATGTGCCCATTTTAGACATACTCTCAGTGCGATGTGTCCCTAAAAACACGGTATGGTATGCATGAACAGACGGGAACATGGCTAAAACCTGTCACGCGCTGAACAGCGGTCAGCTGTGAAAAGGCACAGCATTCTCTTTCTACGGACCGGCCAAGCTGCTGGAAGTCCTGAATATGGATCAGAAAAATTGCATGACCTTCTTTCCTTTTATAAAAAAGGGTCTCTGTCAACAGTGATGCACAAACAGGAATGATAAGCCAGGAGGCCAACAGAGTAATGTTCCTGGTATGTCCTGTAGGAATGTGTAATTACATCCAGTCCAGGAAGAATAATGAAATAGTTACATCAATATAATTGATTGATTTTAAATGAATCATTAATGGTAGATTACAGATGGCCCTTCACTTACTGAGAACATCATTTCACTGTTTGATTCTTACAACAACACTTGATTTTTTTTAACCCTTGGATATAAAAATAATGTTTAAAAAAGACCAAATAGACTATCACAGTTTGAAATATCAAAGTCCTCCTGTCTTTACCTATTTTGTACCCGTTAAGGCAAACAATTCTTCAATAATTTCAGACAAATTACATCTTTTGTTGAGTTTAGCCGTGACCGTGAGTTTCTGGGGAACATGACAAATTCAATC
Organism: Macroramphosus scolopax; assembly: GCA_901007825.1. NCBI lineage: Eukaryota > Metazoa > Chordata > Actinopteri > Syngnathiformes > Centriscidae > Macroramphosus > Macroramphosus scolopax. Next base: position 22,159 of record CAAKHC010007077.1, read on the forward strand.
ATGTTCTGTTTTGTTTCCTCCACGCATGATATAATCAATTAAGTTTTCATCCACACGTTTAAAATGACACTTTCAGATAAATAACCCATAACATGGCACTGGGTGTATTGAATACTCCTGGGAGCAGACAAAGTTCCATTAAAAAAAACAACAAATATCACAATGATCCTGCAAACAGTGTGTGTACATGTATAGGCACGTAGGTACGAACTGAAGAGGGCAGGTTCTTGGCTAAAGTTAATGACCTAACAGTCTCTAGTTTCTACTTATTCATTGCACCATTGTATTACAAACATATGATGCATATTTACATGTAGATTGCTGAACATGACAGTTCATCCTGATGTTTAATTTCTTCTTAATTTGTCTCTGTTTTTTTCCAGAATATGATTTGGAGCCATGTGACGACCCAGGAATCCCCCCCTACAGCACCAGGAAGGGCCTGCAGTACGGGGTTGGCGATCCCCTCATCTTTTCTTGTTTCCCTGGTTATCGACTGGAGGGTCCAGCGAGTGTGGTGTGCTTAGGGGGCAGGAGGCGGGTGTGGAGCTCCCCTCTGCCAAGGTGTGTTGGTAGGTGGTCACATGCTTTATTTTGCCTTTTGTCACCTTGCCCCCCCCCAAACCCCACATAGCCTTTCACTCCCATTCAGAAATGCACAATGTTGTCAGTCATGTTGCATGACAATGCATTTCCCTCTCTTGTTCCCATTATCACCTTTCCATCCTCCCACATCTTGTCTGTTCATTGGATAGCTTCCCAGACGCAGCCTGTCTGACGTCCAAATTACAAAGAGCTGCACCTCTAATGAAAAGCTGATGTCTACTAACTATTGATGTTGCTTCATGCTGATGTCTTGGACGGTGATGATGATTGATCATCATGTGTTTATACTTAGCATGGTTCTTTTGAATTTATATAAAAAACGATTTATTCAAGCTGCATATTGAAAGCAGCCACAAACGTATTTCTTTGTGGTAATATAACTACATGGATATCTTGTTTGTTTCTGAAAGTCATTTGTTATCGTCATTATTTTTAACACTCTTTTGGAAACAAGTAATCATGTTTCAATCAACACACATTTCCGAATTCACATAAACTTTCTTTACTTCTGGAAATAAGAGCAGATTTCTTTAGTTTTTTGTGTTTAGGCATGTGTAAAGTAGGTCAAACGATGTTCTGACAAAATCTATTAACATCCACTTAGCTGCCTCTGTTGCGCCTTTGCTCACCGCATTTTGTCAGATGGAATAAAGCTGTTAGCTTGTTTTTCTGCCTCAAGATAAATGATAAACTTTAAAGGATGACAGCGACAGTCATATTCAGTCTTATTTGAGGAAAAAACGAAACCATTTACTCCCCAGACAATCCAATCACCTCACCTCACTGTTGTCATCAAGTTTCAAGTCTCATTTGTGGTCATTTAAATGTTGGCTGCTATATTATTCCAGAGAAAAACTTTCAATTCTTTCAGTTTTTCAGTGATTTGATCAGGGAAAAAGAATATTTCGAGTAGAGCTGAAATGACTGTTAATCATATTCAGATTGCAGTGTGATTATAATGATGTGCCACTCAAAAGTTCAGGTATAGTCACTGACCATATTCCTCTCCCCATCACCTCTCCCATCTCCCTATGTATGACATCATGAATAAATACATGTTTGATTTCAAGCATATAGCGATTGACATGTCCTCTGCTCCCTCCAACTCCTCCACCTTCTCCCTTCCCCTCGTCTCTCTTTCTCTCTCTCTCCCTGTCTCTCCTTCTGTCGCTCCTTCTGTTTTGCTCTAGCTGAATGTGGCTCATCCGTGACTGGCATGCAAGGGGTGCTTCTTTCACCAAACTACCCCGGTTACTACGGCAACAACCACGAGTGCATCTATTCCATCCAGACGCAGCCTGGCAAAGGAATCCAGCTACGAGCACGAGACTTCCGACTGGAGGAGGATGACATACTGAAAGTGAGGGAGTGGGAAGGGTTTCCGTTCCCATGTGTATTCAGCCTTGTTAGCAAATTTGTGTTTGCACACCTGATCATCTTAATTCCAACGCTTCTTCCCACGCTCTCTCTCCCTCTCAGGTCTTTGACGGCAGCAGTAACAAGGCTCGGATGCTGGGATTGTTTACCGGCAGCGAGCTACTAGACACAACCCTGAACTCCACCTCCAGCTCCATGTGGCTAGAGTTCATCAGCAATGCAGATAATACCAGTAAAGGCTTTGAGCTGCACTTCATCAGTGAGTATAAATCTCTCTCTAACACACAAACACACATTTGATTCTAACATGTTGTTATTTCACATTAACAACAACCATCATTGCTGTACCAATTAAAATCCCATTATTTCCTCTTCCCTCCTTCACCTTGTACTATCCTCCCTTCTCCTTCAAAGGTTTTGAGTTGGTGAAATGTGAGGATCCAGGTGTTCCCCAGTTCGGCTACAAGCGGGAAGACAAGGGTCATTTTGCCGGGAGCACTGTGTCGTATAGCTGTGACCCAGGCTACAGCTTGAAAGGTCCTGAGGTGCTCACCTGTCTGAGGGGAGAAAGGAGGGCGTGGGACAGCCCCCTCCCACTCTGTGTTGGTGAGTCAGATGCTGTTTGCCAGCTGTAATAACCACAGCATGGAGTATTTTAAAAAGTAATTAGCTTACATTCATAGACACACACTGTCTTTACAGTATAGTGTCACGGTAACAAACCCAGAGGATTGTTTTGGATCTTCTCCCATGCGGCATTTTGACAGTCTCTCACAACCCAGTCAGTAGCTCAGGAAGGTAAATAGGAGGTGGGTAGGTGTTCTATGACATCAGCCAAGGTGATTAAAAATAACATCGCTTGGCTATGTTTTCAACCCAAACGACAGCGTACAGTATACCTTTGAGCACATTTGTCCTCTTCATGCCCTTTTCGCTGTGGATGTAGTCTAACCGCAGACTGAATTCAGCATGAGGTGAGGGACGACGAGGCTTCTGTAAGTAATGGTGGGATAATTTTCCTTTTGGACGATGTGACCACAGATGGCAAGGAGATAGCAAGCAGTGAAGGAGAGTTCATGTATACATATTTTCATGAACTATATACTGTGTGTGTGTGTGTGTGTGTGTGTGTGTGTGTGTGTGTGTGTGTGTGTGTGTGTGTGTGTGTGTGTGTGTGTGTGTGTGTGTGTGTGTGTGTGTGTGTGTGTGTGTGTGTGTGAACATGCATGTGTGTTCTGCGTATGAATTGACAGCAAAACTGATTAGAAGCCATCTCTGCTGCATATTGCTATTTATGCATGAGGGAGATGGAGAGAGTGAAAGAGGCAGACAAGGGGAAAAGAGGGCGATGTATAAATGAATGACTGATTTTTTCAGACAAGACAATGCATGTTGGTCAAATGAAAGGTGACAAAATGTTAAATCTGATGTGTATGAAATCCATCTCTCTACTGGTCTGGTATATTTCCGTTTATGCCGTCGCTGCCGCTCCTGTTTTCCAGTCTGCTTCTGTTTGTGTGCCGCTGCGATGGTGATGCTGTGCTTGGATTTTCCAAACATAGTGACATCGTCATAACTGTGAATTCTAGACCTCCATTTTCCTCCCGTTTGAAGAAGCTTTTTTCTTCTCTGAGGAAGGAAAAAAAAAACATTTTTACCCTCCTCTTGTCAGTTAAGGTGGCCAAATGTGAACAAACCACAAACAATTGGATTTTTTTTAGGAACATTTTCTGTGTTTTGTTCATTTTTTGCAGAAGGGTAAGAGGTGGTAATTGGAGCGGGGCTGGAAAATTGCTTTTCAGTCACAGAGCGTTTCTGATGTTGATTCATTACTAAAAGCCTCACTGTTGACAACAAGTTCTGGCTTCAGATTTTTCCTTGTAGTTTCACGATGTATCTTGCAAGGATACGAAATGATTGTCTTCTACCGCTATAAGTATGCACACACATTAGCATGCTAACTTACTGACGTGAAAAAACTGCTGCCTATTATGTTGTGTGATAGTCAGTGATACTTTCCATCAATGCAATGATCTGTTAAGTAAACAAAAGTACTTAAACATAAGTATTTCCGTACTGAGGGATAAGTGAAAACAACACACAAGTATTTCACTGCAATGTCATTTAAAATGTCCTCTTAAAAAGTAACAAACCTGAGTCTAATCAAGTAAATGTTGTTTTCCAGTCAACAACGATGAGATCATTGTTGAGATGGCAGATTGAGTTTATTGAGTTGTCTGCTCCTCCTCCTGTCATTGCACATCACATTTGTGTAGGTGACTGCTACGTCAATAATTTATAATGATGAGCAAAACAAAACCTGATGTGCTTTAATGGAGGTGGACTGATGCAGGTTCTGTCATGATAACCTCAGTGTATCATTTGATCATTTGATTCATTTGACTATGAACGTCGATCAGCTTAGACGTGTTTTGCATTTACATCTATCTTGTCTTTCTTTACTGCCCCTCCCACTAATCCTTTCTGATTCCCTCCCCTTTCTAGCGGAATGTGGGGGCACCATCAAGGATGAGCCTACAGGTCGTATTCTGTCTCCGGGCTACCCTGCTCCATATGAACACAACCTGCACTGCATGTGGACCATCGAGGCTGCGTCTGGAAGCACTATTAGGTCTGAATACCAATCTTTGTTTTCTTTGGTGTGCTTTCTAGTTTTTTGATTACATTTTTGCTTTTCCAGGCTTTCTTTCAATCTTCCACCTTTCAATATACTTCCAATTTAGCCCTCCGTTTGCAGTGGTATTCATCACTTTCACAGGCTGCTGTGTAATCAATCTTCAGTGAGCTGATGTCGGCCAATAGTTGAGTTACTACTGGGTGAAGGAAAATGCCACCTCAGGTTTTATACTTCACCAGATAAACTCAAATATCTAATGTTGAATGCCCTGATATGTACGTGTAACATGTGCTGAACTTTCATGATCACTTGTTTTGAAATATTCTGATGTTTGTTTGTTAGATCGTATGAAAGACAAGATATGTACAAGCATTGCTTTTATTTTCTGTTACATAGAGTGCATTTGGATAAGCAAGCTTACACTTAAAACTCAATTCATCTGGATGAATAAGGGTCAGAGTGTACTGCAACTATTCAGATGCTCCTCCAATTTACGGGATGATGTGGTTGACCTGCCCCAGGATATTGAGTCATAGCATGTCGGTTTGTGAGGGCTACACCCCCGCATAGAGGCCTGTAGAGTCCTCACCTGGTGACGCAGTGAGCTTATCACACAGACTGTGGTTTTTCAGACTCCTGCATGGAGGAGCTTGGCTGTAAAGATGTAGAGTTAAATAATGTAATGTCAGGAATCATTAGCTACATGCTTCATTTTCCACCAGCCACAGACATTCTGTGTCCATTCTTCTGTATTCGCCTTTTCCCTCACTATGCGTGCACACTTTCCATGCGTTTTTTGTCGTTGGATGTGCTGTATCCTCTTGCTTTCAGAGGAGAGAACAGACATCACAAACCCAGGTTGCATACTTAATTGCTCTTCTGCATAGGCGCCCAAATTGGTCTCCGTAAACATGCAAAGATACTGCCAAGCTCGTACTGAATTATTTTATAGGGGTAGTATATACAGTAAACATTTCAACAGGATGATATTAGTGTGGATATCAACGCCTTCACGCCACATGTGTTACCATTATTGCCTATACGTTTGGATACTTGGACTCTGGCCATGTCAGTAATAATACCAGCATGTCTATCCTTATGATAAGCATTAAAATGGATTAAACTTACGGCACAACTGTGTTGTGACATATTCAGAATATCCACTATATTTGTGCCCTCTCAGAAAGCTGCAATGTAAACTATTGTATTCAACAGTAATCTCCCTACAAGATTATTGCATAAGTACATGTACAGTATATATGAAGGAACATGTGGAAGAGGCAGAGAACACAATGGATGATTTAAATATCTCCTCCACGCACGTATTAAGGCGGACAAGAATACTCCTACTCCCTCTCCCTCATAAGAAAATTCTAGAATGTATGAAGTTGCTCTGCTGAACACGAGGCGTCTCCTACTTCACTCTGAACTCCCTATAAAGGATCTGCTTCCACACAGTTTGTGATGTCACAAAACTGGCTCGCTAGGCCTGCTTGTCAAGGAAGATTTACCGCGGGCACGGGGAAGATTTACAATTTTTGGAACTGTCGCTAGATTCGATGAAAGTGCTCCGCTCTGTTCTTGTCTGTGGGCACAGATGTAATGTTGTCATCAGGAGCGCTGATAGTGTTCCGTCGTAACCAAGAGGAAGATGACATTTAAATCATAGCAGATCATTTGTTTATAACATATGGTATGAATATTTGCGAACACAGTATTCCAGTATGTACTATTCACTCCTTGTGTGGCTCTGTACTCTGTTTGTCAGCACACTAACAACTGTTAGTATGGACACATACAGTATCTATGTTGCGAACATTCTACTCAATTCAATTTATTTTCAGGGTGTTTACATGGATAAGGAGATACAATATGTAGGAATGAAAAACGCATCCTTATACTTACAGCCTGTCGTGTTTGTAATTTTCCATGTACCTTCACATTGTGCATTCATCGTTCAGGCTACTTGCATGATTCTGTTTGTGTTCAGTTGTCGTCCCACAGCTTGCACATCTGACACTCTTAGGTCCCGTGTGATTGCTTGTTTAGGTTCATTAGTGTGCTTCGTTCACTACCTCTAGGTCCCTGGCATTCCTCTGCATGGTACGCTCCATATCCATGCCTTTGATCCTACCCACATAATTCATTATTGAGGAGAATTTGCAATGCATTAGTCGAGGGATTCCTTGTATTTCCAATGCTGTAGTTGAAGGTAGCACACTAATCAAACTTACTGAGTAAGTGTGAGATCAGGGGGGTGAGCCAAATGACAGCAACATTCTAAAAAGCCTGTGGACTAGTTTGCTCAGAGAAACTGACGGAAAGAGAATACAGCAGAGAAACTAATACAGTGATGTAGAGATAAAACTGACGAGAGGAATAGAGATAAGGTAGGCAATGACCCATTTCACTGATGGGACATTTAGTGGTTACTGCAAGAGAGAGCAAATGAGGGATCTAAGCCACACGGTTCACTTAACAATAAGTATTCATCAAAAAATTGGTATCCAGTATTTAGTTAAGAGAAGCTCCCTCTAATTTGAGAACCCCAGTCTGGTAAAAAGGGGTCATGTACTTCCAGGGTCAAAGTACTTAATAGTACTACTGTTTTATTGCTTGCAGACAACAGCATTACGGCCTTTGGAAGTCATTCCTCATCTATTTACTTTACTTGTACCTTCTCATTTTCTTTCCTCCTCCATTGCCGGGTCACCTGGATCAATAATATACCAATCTGCCGATAATAACAGATTAGCCTCCCATATTGGTAATTGCCAGAGAATTACCAGCGATTTTCTGTTGCTGCTGCTTAAGAAGAGAATTACAAAATATGTACATGCTTACTTATAATCATGGGTCCTTCTATATCTTTGTAAATTTAACTTTTAGCCCATTCAAAATGTATGTTTCACACGAAGTCCAATTGCTTTGGTTTGTCTTCAGTTTTTAAAGGTGACTTAGAGAATATGAATTAATTTGTCATTTGTTTTGATTAGCATACGTTTGAAGTTAAAATTTTTTTTTCAGAACGGTGATTCCGATGGGTAAGGACAGTTATAGAATACAGAACGAGGGATGTGTGATCTTTTCCCAATTTCACACATTTCCCTTTCTGAAAATAATTGCGACTGTTCTTTTATCAGTATTGTGACAGCGCTTACGTGTTATTACATCACGGACCTTTGCAAGAAACCGACAAGGATTCCTGTGAGCACAGCTGGTCCAGTTGTAAGGGGGGACCACTGGGTGTTGTTTGTACTGTATGGAGTGTGTGGTCTCTTTAAATTGCTGCGGTATGGATGTGCCTCAACCCTGATGGACGATCCTGCAGGGACAATCGACAGAGGCGTCTTCCTCACATATTGACGAGGTTAACCCCCAGGGTGACACTGTGCCCTACTTGAACTGTGATAGAGTAACAAGCACAGCAGCGGGAGGTCTTGGGCGCAGTGGTTACAGATGGGTTTCTTCGTAGCTGGAGGGTAAAACTCTCAAATTATCAGACTATTTACATCCAAGAAATTCCATGGTCACAAGATTTGGGTACAGGGTGAAAGCGTTAGATTGCTTGCTGCGGTTGAAATGAGCCTTCTCCGTAGGAGTGCTGGTCTGGGTTTCAGTATTGAATTAACAGTTCTCGTGGATTGTTTCATTTTTGCTGCCCCCGCTGGGTATTAAGCTCCGAGGAGAGAAGTCAGTTAACTCCACGAGCATAGGCACAACCGTCTGGCAGAGCCGTGGCTTTTCGCGCTACAATGACGCATTATCAGTGAGTAAAGAGCACTGGAGAGAGAGATTGGAGCACTTCCGTGGCTCCTTCATGCAACAGTGACTCACTGTCGTCTCTTGAGGTACATAGTACCGAGGAGACACGGCGGTTCAGGGCTAGCTGGTTAGTACGCTCACAAAGTCAAGCTTTATTTATTCCTCGCAGCAGAATTCCAGCAGTAATTTGTATCTGCTTGTTGCAACACCTACCTTATTGTGCCTTTCCTCCCACCTGTGCACCTTGTACTCAACACCAAAATACTGTACATAAAAGCAGACTGAAAGAATTTCATGGTCATGAAAATACCAGAGCGGAAAAGTGTTTCTTGTAATGTTGCTGCCAGAAAACACGATTAGCCTTTCAATGCATAGCTCAATTAAAATGAAAAATCTATGTCTACTATACATCTCTTTTATTTTCATTTCACACACTCTCTCTCTCCCTCTCTCTCTCTGCCTCTGTCTGTGTCACATACTTATTTATTATCTTCATGCACACACACCTATTCCGAAGACTCCCCACAGGACTCGTGATTGTAGCTCGACTGTTTCGTATTCATAACGCTGCCTAATTTTCTCCCTATTTCTCTCGTATGAATACAAAATAGTTAAAGCAGAATCTAAAGAGACCTGAGAAATCTCTTCCCTCTCCTCTCTAAGGCATCTCCACATGACAATTCCTCTGATACCTGATTAAACTATTTTATCTCTTTAAGAGGGGGACAAGAGTAAAGAAGAGCCCACAGCTGTAAACTTCAAAACATGGCTCCCTATGATTCCACAAAAGGTTATCGGCACACGGAAACTTACAATTTCCTTTTTCCTCAGTGAGGCTTACTGTACCTCCACTTCTTTTAACTTGTCATATCATTCATTCACACCCACACTTTTACCTCACTCCCCAAGCACATGTGTAGAAACATTTCCCCACTAGAAGAACCCTCGTATCTCTGAAGGCTACATTTTCTGGATATGTTCTTATAAAACGAAACGAAAGAGTGAAAGGAAAAAAAGAGAATGATTTTAAAACGGTTTTGGAAGGTTGCCATCTTTCCCTACGACCTCCCTGCATCACTCTTATCCTCTCACTGTCTTCTCTATTTCACTATCTCCTTATCCCGCCCCCCGGCCTTGACTTCCAGAAACTGACACGGAGAGACTGGCTATTTAGATCTTGTATAAAAGGAACCAATTATCCTAACATGCAGCCCACGTCCATCCTATCCATCCGAGTGCTCAGCAAAAAATTCTTCCATCCTTCAGCGCTTCCTCTTCTCTCCATCAACCTCTAATCCACTTCTTCCTGCAACAGCAATGATTAACATTGGTCTTGTTTTTGATCCCTACCTCATCTTCTGCTTTCCCTCAATATGTTCCTTCCTGTCCACCCACCTTTCCATCTGTCTTCAAATATATAAATCTCAAAAACAGCATGATGCCATCCGGTGTCTTGACAGTCCTGAAGGTTGCATTAGAGCATGAGAGCTGTCAGAACACGAGCATGGATTTAAAATGAAACGTGGCAAGTGCTTTAGTTACTAAATGTGCACCCATGCTATATATACACACATTGACAGTCTTTGCAGGCGGGCACAGACATACTCATATTAGAAGACCTTCTCTTGTTACTTTATTCATTTTGGCAAATATGAATAAAGTAGTGGGAGATTAGTGATTCACTCCAATGTTGAATCTTGAAAGATCAGTTCATAATTATCATCAAGTCTGTCTTAAAACAATATGAATGTGCTCATATTAAAAGTGAAAAAAAAAACTTTCCCAGTGCGATGTCGGTATGAGTAATGTAGAAAATGACTACACAATTGTTTTGTGCAAAAACACGTTTATCTGAAGCTTATATGAGGCTCCAATCTGGAGGCTTCATGCAGTCAAAACAATGAGTTATATTTATTCCAGAATTCTCCCTTCATGTTTGCCTGTTTCCCTTTTGAACTGCGGTGGATGGATTTGGATGTCTGAATCTTTATATGAGCCATGGACTGCGCTTTTAGCCCTCCATTACTCACACTGCAAGCACATTAGCCATGGATCTTATAACGGCCAGAGTCTATGCAATATGTAATATTGCAGTCTTGCTATTGCACCATCATATTTATACCCTATTTCACACAGTGCTAATGTATGCAGTTGTACATACAGGTTTAGCTACCTGCAGATTAATGTCTGGCAGCCTGAATAGGAATATAACTCCTTCTAATGATGCATCTGAAGTGAAGAAGTTGCTAAATAAGGGAAACTTTTGCCGTCTCTTTTGGCTGCTGCAGTTATAAACACAAGAAGACTCAGGACACAAGCATCTTCTCCTACTTAAACACTAAACTGATCACAGGATCATCATGCAAGATGGGGTATGGAGAAGATATAAACATGTTATTGAGCATTGAATGATTATAGTCTATCACACATTGCATCTTTCTAGCAGAGAACTGTAAGCAGAGGCATGTGATGTAAGAGGGGTTATAGTGAGAACTGTACGCACATGTGCAGTAATTACATGCCTGTATTGCTGCCTCTGTTTTCTACACATGGATGCTTTTGTACCAGCGTGCAGCGTACCCTTCAAATGTATCATACCACAGACATATCAGTGTACATTTGTGTGGACATGCACTGGTGTGCCTGTTTGCATTGGTTTGTCTTATTTTACGTTTGTCTCGTAAACATTGTGACGGGACCTGACAAACAGGTTATGTACAGTATCCTCATACGCGGAGGATTATTGAGTAGCCTCTGGCTGGGGCTTGCACATCAGACAGTACGGGAATCAGAGTCTGACACCAATTATGCAGAAACGCTGGGAATTTGTTTCTTAAACCTGACATATCAGGGAGTTGCGTTTTCTCCTATGCATCATCTGTAGCTCAAGGCTCTCTGTGTGTGTGTGTGTGTGTGTGTGTGTGTGTGCGTGTGTGTGTATGTGTGTAAAGGGATGAGGATACTAGAAGCATACAGCGTACCATGATTTTCTCTGGATGACTAGCACAGAGATTAACATTTTGCGTATTACATTTCAAATGGTATTTTGGGAACTGTAATGCCGGACAAATGTATAAAAAAGTTAAGCTTCGACTCGTCGACAAAGGAGAGAATAAACTGCAATATTTAAGTGCTGCATGACTTCAGGTTACTGTTTCTGTGCATTGAAATTAAGATTTTGTAATCCCAGGAGATTCATTTTGCAAAAAAATGTCTGTAGACTATATTGTCTTAGTTGTTCCCTAAAATCCTAAATTCCATAATGCTTAGATACTTTATTATTGTTAGTAATACAAAATAAGTGCTGATATTTTGAGCCTGTCAAGCTGAAGCTTCAGTATCAGGCTGTCAGTCGTTCGACGGTGAGCACACACTCACCCAGTGCACCGAAAAGCATCTCTCTGACATTAATGCGAGAAGTCACATCGTCCCAGCGGAGCATTTGAAGGAAGACGGTGAATACTTACATGTAAGGGAGGTGAGCCAAGATCAACAAAATGTGCAGCGTCTGTTTCCTTCCTTTGTGCTTTAATCTCGGCAGAGTCCACTTTATAGTTTTATTTTCGAGCTATGAGGAAACAATTTGATTCAACATCAAAAATAAATATGTTCATATAATTTTCTTGTATTTATTAAAATCTGGATCAAACTACAGAGAATATTGTTTATCCCTAAATAAGTGCAAACAATATTGCCAGCCTCTAATCTGCCATTATATCATTATGCCTTGATTACAATGGGGCCGGCTGCATTGTGTTTCGGCTGCTATGCGGCCAACAGAGCTGATCCCTAAACAATTATTGTGATTTCACCAGACGCGCCGCAGCGTGTTTCACAAGCGTCTCCCCGTTCCGCTCTGCTAAAAATAACTTGCCAGGTCTATTTTTGATGGAAGTTGCATCAAGCTGCACAGAGCAGATCAAGCAGGCCACTAATAGGGATCCCTCTGGAGCCAGCTGCACTGCGCTCAGGCTCCGATGCGGTTTTGTTGTGTCCTTTGTCCCACACCCCACCAGGAGCTTTTCAGATGTGGAACACATCGTCTGCCGAGTTTTGTTGTCTTGCTGATTTGATCCGGTGGGATCTCAACAGAAGTGATACACAGGAACAGTTTATAGCTCTTGGTCAATTTTCAAACTTAAACAACCTGGCTGATTCGTGATACCACATCACTACATCAGCGATATAGCTAGTGTCAGGAGATCAAGATGACTAACTGTATTAACTTTGTAGGCTTCAGAATAGGAAGTAATGGGGATAAGCAGAAATTAAAAAGGAAGCAAAGAAATCTAGGGAAAATTATTCAGCAAGCCAGAAAAATTGGAAGAAAAAACGCTCCTTTCCTGCAGGTTGAAGAACGCGGAGGACAGAACTTAGCCAGATCGCAGTGGGAACGTGAGCAAGCTGGCTCCAGTGGAATACCGACATTGAGCCTGGCACACATAGACACCCATAAACACACACATCCACCACTACAGTGCTCTTCACATCCACTGGACCACCAGCTGGCTGACAGCTGTCGAAGCCAAAAGTGAAGAGTATATATTTTGACAGCGTCATCTTTTTGATGTCTAGACTGAAACTATTAAATGCCGTGGCAGACTTGCGGTTTGACTGACACTGGGGAATATCCATTGAATGTTCTGGAGCTGGGATCTTTAAAATGCAGTGTCTCTCCTCTTTATGCTTGCCCTCGTTTGTGTTAGTGCGTTTCGTCTATTCTTATTATTTTAATCACACTACCACCTTCAGTGAATTGGCGCTTCTAAAATGATGAATATAAAAAACAAACAGTTAATTAAACTGTGATCATAACGTTTAGAGTGATGAAAGATGCAAAAAAAAATAACAAATGTAACAGCCGCTAAAATATTTGTCTTTATTTATCCAGTCTACATTTCCTGGTTTTCCACACGGAGGAGGTCCATGATGTGCTTCGGATCTGGGATGGGCCCCAGGATGGAGGGGTGCTGCTTAGGGAGCTGAGTGGCTCCACTGTTCCCCCAGATGCCCACAGCACCTTCAACACCATCAGCCTGCAGTTCACCACCGACTTCTTTACTAGCAAGCAAGGCTTCGCTCTGCAGTTCTCTGGTGAGGAAGAATGATGATGAGCGGGAGATGAAGGAAAGGTTTTGTTAAATGTCTGGGTGGTAACTGGGTGTAAAGAAAGAAAAGACTCCTCTACTCACAGGTTAACTGTGAATTATGGCAATAATACTCCTGTTTCATGTGAGTGAAGCTCTTTCTCATGTAATTTCTCTTCCTTTTCTCTTTCAGTCTCGACTGCAACCTCCTGCAATGACCCAGGCTTGCCTATTAACGGGACCCGTAGCGGTGACAGCAGGGAGCCAGGGGACCATGTGGTGTTCCAGTGTGATCCTGGTTACATCCTGCAGGGGGCCAACAGGATCACCTGCACTGAGATCAATGGTCGTTTCTTCTGGCAACCAGACCCTCCTACCTGCACAGGTACTGTGTCAACACAGCATGCAATCAGGAATTATGGCTAATGGCACAAGAGATATGATCAGAACCTGCCAGGATGTCACACATACTCTAATAATCTTTCTCTTGTTAAATTAGGAAAGATGAATCACACTAGATGTTCAAAATCACACCTCTCTTCATGTTTAGCTAACTCCTGCGTGTAAATGCAGTCTATTATTGTATTTATCTGTGCTATCTTTAGGAGTGTCTGTTGTTTTTTTTTTGGTTTAAAAAGTTGCATGCTGAAGTACATAATTATACCCCACAACCTACCTAATGCACACTACTGTGCAACCTCTCTGGCGTGTCTGACTTAATTGAATCTTAAGTGGCAAACCTGATTGCCTTGTGCCCTAGATGTCCCCTGAAGTCACGGCAGCAGACAGTTTGATCTTATTATCCTGCCTCTCAATAACAACACCGACCTCTTGGTCAGACTCTTGTACAGTTCTTTTTAACATATGATCACACCTGGTGCTATTGGGCAATTAAGACACAATTAGCCGCAGTGTTTAATTAGCGTTTAGCCTCATTAGTTTGGATATTTTCTTTGATGAGGGGTTGAGCAGGAGAGTTCTCTCATAGTTAAAGGTGACAGCATGGTAAGCCGGTGTCATTGGGCATTAGCTACTTTAAATTAGGCATCTGTCACTGTTGTCATAGGTCAGCAGGCGTCTTAAAGTAACTTTGATGTTAACTTTGATGCAAAAAAAGACAGCTTGTATTGGGCATTAGATAACACATAACCCAATACCATCTCTGCCAGATGTTACATGTATTGTTAGGTAGGACATTTCAGATGCAAATAGGATTTCTGTGAGAATTGTTGTTTCAGTAGAATTATCAATGATCACTTTCTCCTTTTTAATAGCTCCATGTGGAGGGAACCTGACTGGTCCTAGTGGTCTGATCCTGTCTCCGGATTATCCTGAACCGTACCCCCATGGGAGAGAGTGTGACTGGACCGTCATCGTCACGGAGGACTATGTCATTGCTCTTAGCTTCAACCAGTAAGCTTCAGTATTCATTAGTAACTTTGATTTCTACATATAGTAAATATTCAACTAACGTTTAATGTACTCTTCTGTTACTAGATTCAGTTTGGAGCCAAGTTATGACTTCTTACATATTTACGATGGGCCGGACTCCCTCAGCCCCTTGCTGGGTAGTTTCTACGGCGCAGACGTTCCCGAGCGCATCGAGAGCAGCTCCAACACACTCTTCCTGGCTTTCCGCAGCGATGCTTCCCTCAGTAGTAATGGATTTGTGCTGCAGTACACAGGTGTGCATTGTTTGATCTTCAAAACGCCAACATGTATACTTTCAGACAAAACTATCAAGCGGGTGGATTTTGTATTTTGCATGTCTTTGTATGCATGTGTAAAAGTTTTTCATCATCGGTTTTTCATCTCCAAGTGTCTGAACAAAACTGTGAATTTTAAATAGGATGTGAGGCTTTATCCCCTAAACAATTCATGTTTAAAATTCTTCTGGCAGAGTGAGAATGGATTTCCCCTCTGCTGCTTATCGACCTTGCAGATTGTTTCTTTTTAACTTTCTCTTGTGTCTCGTCCAAAGGCAGTGAGATTAGTGGTGTGAAAATTGCTTCGGAGAAAGAATGGGGTGTCTGTGCTGCAGCATCCTGAATGCCACCATCCCATTTGTGCCACGGTCTGCCTCTGCGTAATTATTGATCTGTACCTCCTCTAGTAGCTGACTAACACAAAGATTTATGAAAATGAAAAGCCAACAGCATTTGTGCTTAATCTCTTTTTGATCAGTGACTTTAAGCTGAGCAAAAGGCTTCTCATCAATTAGATCACAAAACATTCTTAGTCTCGCACTGACCGCTGCACGTTATTCGGGGGACTCAGCTTTTACTTGCTCAAATGAGGTACCGCATGTGTCGGACAGATTGATCACAGGCGTGCTTGAAGATTGTTTAAGGATAAGCTGTGCACAGCATTTCTTTTAAGCCTCAGAGAGGTGTGCTACAATGCAAACAAGCTCTAAATTAGACAGGGGATCTTCGTTAACGGCTTCGCTTGAGAGAACAGTGTTAAATGTTGCTGAATTTACCAGCTCAATTACATCTGGTTAGGATATCAGACGTTTAACCAATTCTATATTGACCCCGGGTTCTCGGTTTTTTGGCTTGTGTTCAGCTGACTTTATAATGCTACCATTTATGTGATTGAGCTCTGGGATTGATTTACAAACTGTCCATACATGGGGTTTACCACCGCAGTGTTCCGGTATAACAAAGCTTACCCCTTAACTCACCCCCAGTGATATTCACCGCAGTGTGTGATACAGTGTGTGATATTGTATAACCAATCTGGTACAGCAGATGGACCCAGTATGTGGCTCTGAAAAAACTCCCTCTCCCCACTTCCAATTCTCCACACTAATGAACCATAACCAAATGATATATAAATTACCTCCTCAGTTTCAGACACACCACATGGCAAAGAAGCATTGTTGGCTGTCGGTCTGCGTCTGTTTCGTGGGGAAGGAACGAGTTGACGAGTAGGCCCAGCTAGTATTTGGCCAGCCCGCCACCGAAAATTGCATCACAAAATCTGCCTGAGGTGCTGTCAGTCTGTTTACCAAGTGATCTTTGTGTTTCCATGTCTCTGGCCACGTCTGAATGGGCTCTCAAGGGAAATATGTGGGCAAAAGCCTTCCCTGCTTGAGCCCCATTTGAATAATACACATAGACACAGACAGGGACACATACACGCAGAAAGACACACATATAAGCGTCCTCATACTCGCGTCTGTCTAATCCAGTAACCTCACCATTATATGCTAATTTTCACTTCACATCACTTAAACTACTGTTGAGCATTTTTCCAAAAAAGATGATGGCTCTCGTCCATTTAATCAGCTGCAAATGACCCGGTGAAGGCTTGTTAAATTCACTCCTTTGAGGTGATCAACAATCTCACCACTATCTTGTTCCAGGGGGCAGACCATATCTAATGCTCTCTACATCCCATGACACCCCCAGTGTTCCTGGCCAGGTGTGCTGAGTTAATGAAGGAAGCTGCAAGGGACGGTTGGGGTGAAAGGGCTCGACCAGTCTAGAGCAGGTGCCCTGGGTGACGGTCTATTAGGGACCTATTAGCCTCCTATTTGATCAGCAGCTTCATGTGAATTTTTCGTCATCAATAAATCCTCAGATCCTTACTGAGAAATGGTTTTGACATCGTTTAAAAGTACTGTGATCTGGAAAAAAAAACACGTATTTGTCAACCAGAAGAGGAGGTTATACATTGTGCAAGTTAATCCATTCTCTGAATGTCAGATAGCAAGAACTCAATGCTATTATCACTTACAATTTGTCTGAAGTGAAGTTTTTTTCCCACTCTTTTATGTTGAAAGCTCCGTTTTAAAGGCTAATCTAATTTTTTGTTAAAGGAAAGAATTTGTCTGACCTTCCCTTTTGTGTACGTGTGTCTAGTCATCAGATATGGAAGTGAGTTGTTGGACTGGAGTGAACTGTGTTTAAGCCAAATTGCTGTAGACACTTTCCCCATGTTTATTCTAGCTCTGGGGGTGTGAATTGTGCCAAATTGTCACACCTCCTCTGACATGCACATTTTCCACTTAAGAACAATGTGATGGTAGATTGAGCAAGACATCTTTCTCGCGACCTCTCGAGTGGTGATTGATATGCGGTTAGATACAGTGTGTGAGTGTGTTTGGGGTGAGTATGCGTGTATGTGTGTGTGTGTGTGTGTGTGAGAAAGAAAGCTTGCGTATGTGCATTGTCTTCTCTAGCTGACTGCACAGCGAAGCTTTATGTGAGAAGTGGTTGTGTGCAGTCAGCAGACCTTGGGCTAGAGCGATGCCACTCTCAATCAGCTGCCTGTCTATCTCTACAGCCATACATACCTCCAGCAGCCACAGATGAGAGGGCACCGTCAAGGGCCAGAGAGAAAAGTGGCAGCCAGTGAGATATATTTACCGAAAGAGGAAAGCACAGAGTAGCAGGAAAGAAGGTGTAAAGGAAGCTGCAATGGACTCAAAGCTTAATTTATCAGGATCCTTAGATTGAAAGCTATTTATATTTCTGTATCGCCTCTGCAGCAAGATGCAGACGCCCTGTAATGGAATACCAACACTGGCTCTGTTGCTGATTTTCCCCTGTTATCTCTCTCCACAGAAAACCCCAGGGAGTCTTGCTTTGAGCCGGGTCTGGTGCGCAATGGCACGCGGGTGGGCACTGACCTCAAGCTGGGCTCCACTGTCACCTACCACTGCGATAGTGGCTACACACTAGAGGGGGACCCAACCCTCACTTGCATCATGGGGGTGGATGGCAAGCCAAGTTGGAACAAACCCAAACCCATCTGCATTGGTAAACACTGACATCTGGAGACAGTTGTTAGGAACACATACCCCATCAGTGTTTATAGATTCATGCCATGTAAACATGCATGCATGATTATGTGATTTTTTTTTCACAGAGCTATGTCCTACAGGTGTTCGTGAAGTGCATAGTCGCTTTTGCAAATGTTAATAGGTGTGAGGGTTAATCTGCAGTATGAAGCGTGCTTCTTATTTTGCATATCCGCTCCTAACACCCCCGGCAAAAGATGTATCATCCTGGCTGTTCTCTGACATTTACATTTGGTGTATATTCCCCGGAATGCCGGTGAAAGATCCCCATAAAATCTGTCTCACACAGTGTGAAGCCTCACTAGCATCTCAGGTGGAGCGCTCGCTTTCATTACGCACATTTTCACACAGTCACAACATGCGTTCGCACGCATTGGGATCCGCACGTGAACAGAGATGCAACCACACACGGATTATTTGTGGGGGCTTTGAGCTGGAATGGAGATTCAAGCCTCATCTCACCCAGGATAACCCAAAGGGACACTTGGAAAACATTGCAATTTCACTGTGGCGAACGCCAGGGACATCTTCGAGCCAAAGCCCAATCAGACAAGAAAAGTAATTTAGGAGTGATGGAACAGAGATGGAATAGTAGAAGCTGGGGGAGAAAAGGAATCTAACACTATTGGCTTTGGTGCTACTTTCTCTGTTTGTCCTGTCCCCTTGTTGGTTGTCTCTTCATGTCTAATCTCACTGCTTGTCTCTCCAGCTCCATGTGGTGGACAATACTCAGGTTTGGAAGGAGTGGTCTTGTCTCCTGGTTACCCTGGCAACTACAGCACTGCAAGAACCTGCCTGTACTCGGTGGTGGTTCCCAAGGATTACGGTAAGCCAGGCAATGTATAATTAAATATGCTCCTTTTTTTTTTAATGGTTTGATTTTAAAATGTGGATTTGTTACCGTTCCTGTGAGTGTGTACAGGTGTGTGTTAGTGTCTCACAAAATAACACTTTATTTTCACTGTGGAAGAAGTATGGAGAAAATCAGGTGTGTTATTTTACATTTAATGCAGAAGTAAGAAAGACTCCCACACACACTGTCTTCATACCTTGCAATTAAACTGCTGTAGCTAGAGGCTGACTTCTCAACGCACAGTGAAATCACACAGTGATTGATAGTTCCCATATCAGTCTGTCTCATTGACATACACATGCTATCACATTACTCTGGTGGAGCAATTTAATCACTATCTTACATACCAGGCGCACAGAATGTCTGACACCTTCCCCTCACACATGCACCAAAAAAATAATTGGTGTCTGGTTCCCGGAGTTTCCCCGCTTTTTGCAGTTCCATCTTAAAGGACACAGCTTCCTTACAATATGTGATCTAATAGTAAGAGCAGCAAATCACTCTGAAAGCAAAACAATGCAGTTGTGAGACAAAGCGCCAACATGCATAACCAGAGGAGAACCACTTTCCTTTGTTGGTCACAAAGTCTCCCTACTTCACTTTTTGTATCCCCTGGTTCCTTTCTGTTCCTTCTGGTTCTTAAATGAGTTATCAGGATTATAGCTCTCCAAGGGAAAGATCAAGCCCTATCATACACTCGACAACAGAAACCACCATTTGTCTTGCTTCGGGGTACCTCACCAGCCTCTTGAATGTCGAGGTTGTGATGCCCATTTGTGGTCCGGCGATGCCGCAATGACTTGGCACCCATCCCTCTTGAACCCTGTCGGTAACATATTTAACTGAATGAAGTCTAAGTGAGGAAGGGGAAAATTAAAATAATTAAAGTCCACATTTGAATTATCCTGGAAAATGACGCAGCCCGAGGCAACACACTGAAGAGCCACAAAATGCTCTCACAATTCTTGTCGGTTCTCATTAGGCTGATGCACCAGGCCTAATGACCAGGCTATTCTCCTCAATGCAGAGGACAGGACGGGTGTCACCGCTGCCGCTGGCTCTTATTGTAGACAGATATTAGGATGATTTACAAATGAAGGTAACCATTCAAGTTGAGGGGCAGATGGGAGAAACTGAGTCATGGCTGAACCAGGGTAACTCAAAAGAGAAGGTCCTGCAATCCAACCTGATGGAGGTCATTGACCTCTGTCTCCTTCATCTCCTTCATCTTTCTATTTAACCTGCCATTCTCCATATTTGCCACGAGTAAACTAGACATAGATTGGATATGAAAAGGTTCAGACAATAGCGCTGGAGAGGGCAGGTTGAAAGGATGAAAGCGCCGTAGTGGAGCTTTAGCTGCTCATAGCACAACAGAGTGGCTGTCATTCCCGAAGCCTTTCATCTACTGAAAAGCTGACAAGCAAACACAGGAATGCTGATCTTTTCCTGTGTAATATCAGTTTCGGGCTGTGTTTTCATAACTGCTGGTATTATCCACCTTGCTTTGATTAGAATTGCTGTTGGTAATAATCTTCTTAATGTAGATACAACACGGTACGTGTTAATGGATTTGTTTCATTTTTAATGGATTTTAGAGGTTTTTGTGCAACTGAGATGCTCTCACTTAATATAACTAATTTACGTTTCCTTTGATGTCTGTTTGGTGTCCATATCTCTCTTTCCCAGTGGTCTTCAGTCAATTCGCCTTCTTCCAGACAGCTCTCAATGATATTGTGGAGGTCTATGACGGGGCAACGCAGCACTCCCGGGTTCTTAGCTCCCTGTCTGGAGCACACACAGGTACCTCAACACAAACAGTCAGATGCCTGCCTGCATGCACATTTTTGTCTAACTGCATACAGGAGGGGTTACAAAGAACTGCAGGTAGGTGAGAAATGACTTGTGCACATCATATGTTTAATGTTCGGAAACAGCCGGTCCCATATCAGCAAATATGATTTGACTGTTTGATCCCCTCATTATGTTTGACATGAGGGAGGACTTAATATAATGTTGATTTAGCCGTTTCCCTTTCATAAGGATCCCAGCTGAGAAATTGCTGACAGACGCAGCGCTGTGGCTGCAGGTGGGCTCCAGTGAGCTGTAACACATTTCAGAGGTGACAACAACATCTTAAGGAGTCACAGGGATAACATGTCAGCACACAGGCTCAAGAAGACTTGCAAATACACCAGTATTGGTACAACAAAAACACACGCATCTCTCAAGATGTAGTGTATATATTTCACTACATACAAAAATAGTTGCAGAAAACCACAATGTAAAAGAAGGTAGAAAAGAATATTAAATATATGTAAAGGTAAAAACAACAAGTGGAAGATGGAGAACTAAGAGCAACAGTGCTTTAACGTGAAAATGCATTGATGTCATAAATGCCACATCCGTGTTCATGAACTACAAAGGAAACAGGCTGTATGAAGGAGGCTCAACCTTTCAAGAGGCGGAGAGTAAAAAGGTGCGAGTTCTCTCCATCTCAGACTGCCTGTGGCTTGACAAAAGCGAAATGATTACTTTGGTTTGTGTCCAAGGCGGCCTAAAAAAAAATCCAGTTTACAGCTCAATAAACAAGACACTATATTAACTGCAGACTCCTGGCGGCAGGTTCACAGAGCTCACTAACCAGGCATGGCAGAGCGCACAGCAGACAGTCTGGCAAAGGAAGAGAGAATTTTAGCCTACACAGACAGTTCCCCTGAAGAACGAGTGCATGCAAGCAGGCATAACTAGCATTAATTTGGCATAACTCAGATGTTCCTGCACCTGGCAAACACATATAGTGGAGCTCTTAAATCTACACAAAATATAATATTCATCCCATAATATATTTATAATAGGTTTCATTTTCTTACATATTTATAGCTGACAAACTGGAATACGCAGACTTTTGAGTCACAATATGACTTGCTACCATGCAGAACCCTTAAAGAATATAAAACATGCTTCTAAAGGAACAACCTGAACATTATTCACTGTCAAAGTTGTTTTACAAGTGGAATAAAGATCTTTATTTAAGTGTTGCAAGTAGCAGTTTGACAAGTTTAACTATCTTTTCAGTAGCAAAGCTCTTTTTATTGATAAAGTTATGCTGTGGCATCCACACAAGCTACAATATCCCGAAGCATTCCTAAGGATCAGCGTAGCAATAGAAGCACCTGACAGTGACATCACTCACCGGTATTTGGGGCTTGAAGCTCCGACTTGTCTGCTGCAATAAAAATACAGACACAAAAGCCCGAGATTACTTTGGTAGAAAGAAGGGAAAGGGTGAGGATGAAGATGAAGTGCAAACAGAAGAAATCCAATTTTAAGTGAAGACAAGAGCAAAATGTATCTTTTCTGGGGCTTTCACTGTGCAACACACAACACAGCCATTACAATCCAAGCGAATCATCCATGCAGTTTGCAAACACAGCTAGCAACAGGTCAGTGTAGTCCACTGCACATTAGGGCAAGTCAGGTCGACCTTCCTATGGGAGTACGGTGCAGGATTGTCCATTGATGGCAAGATTAAGTGTGCATTAATACTTGAAAAATACTATTTACAAATATTTGTTATCAAATATGTCACACTGACTTGGAATGAAGTTGTTCGATTTAAAAAAAAAAAAAAATAGTAAACTACTTTTACGTTGTTGCTGTAGCTTAGCTCGCTTCATGTTTTGGGCTGGATGGGTAAGACACATTTATAAAATTCACAAGTTGTATCCAGCTTACTCTTATCAGTGTATGATGTGTGGCCCTCACGTCTCCCGCATGCGTTCCCTCTGGTGTTGTAGGAGAGTGAACAAAGCGTGGAAGGAAATCCAAGAATCCATATCTATTAGCTGAGCTGTAATCGTCCTGGCCTACGGGATGACGGATAATGTTTTCCTGCCTTCATTATAAGAAGCTCATTTTAAAAACACTACGGTACCGTGTTTTACAGATTCGTAAAGACTCGACGATATATTACTTTCATCGTATTGAGTATCCCAGCAGTCGAATAACAAGGCAGTTTGTGTGATTACGCTGACCTCAAAAAGCAAATTACATCAACCCCCATCAGTATAGTATTCAACAGTACGTATTCATCAGTGTCATGTCTGGCAAGGAAAATCACTCTTTTTTTGAAAAGAGGAGGCAATGATTCTTAATTAACAGAAGCAGTGGTGAGAAAGGGAGAGATGAGTAATGAGTGATAAAAGGTAGGGAATTAGAGGAAAAGGAGACGGGTTATTGGCACTTTACTTAATCAAGAAATCAAAGGGATTTATCGATATGCTAATTTTCTAAATAGAGTTCAGAAGGGAAATTCACACTTATAGCCATCATTGTAAGAGATCCAATCTTAGGTACACTTAAGTTTAAGTTGGTAATTTGCCTTTTTTGTGTTACTGCAAGCATGCTGGGTAAAAGCAGTATGAGCATTTGTGAGATAAAAAATGTACTCTTTGGTTCATTTAATTATCTAACACTGTTTTAAACGTGTTTAATATGTGGTGAAACAGTTGGTTAATCGATCACAGACTGACAATCCTCATGACTGCTGTATCAGAACCAGAACTCACTGCCAAGGATTTTTGACTATTGGCCTCCAGCCCAAGTCATATCTGTCCTTGCAAGTCTTCTTCTTTTTTTTTTTCATTCCGGCGTAGAGGATCATTTTAAGGCTAAAGTGGTTTGGAGCTGGAAAGTGACCAAAGGGCCGATAAGTTACATGCTGACATGTGTTAGAAATGTTGGATGACTACCTGCCCCGCACAGCGAATTATGAAACACTGTCACCACGACAGCGTGCAGCAGCAGCTTACTGTAATAAACTAGCCAGCATGCCTTCCGGAACCTACAGTGGAATTAGAACAATCATGGTGATGACACATCAAGAAATGTGCCATTGGAGTTATCTTAGCATACTACACTTTAAGGCACAGAGACATTAAAACATGACAGAAAATGCCTGTGCAGGATACAATCCCACACACACATACACACACTGAGATATTTCCTCCGGGGTTAAGCACGTCTGCCTCCCACTACAGTGTGACAGCAAGCAGACGCAGAGTAATGAGATCCACTGCAGAGAGCCAGTCAACAGCACAGTGAGAAAGGCCGAGACAGACATGCTCACACTTTGTATCGTGTTATATGTCAGTCAACAAATAGTTTCCCACCGTAGAGGAGGTTTCCTTTAAGTTTCAATGCCTATGGTATATCAGTGCTCTAAAATATTCACCCCGACAATTAAATTGTCCATAATTTAATGTTTTACATGCAAAAACCAGATACAAATCAGACATATTTCACACACTAAGACCGAACAAACAGTAATCCAAGGCCTTGGTCTGCACAAATAGAATTTCATTGCCATTTAAGATACTCATAATAACTGACTATTGATTCATTCAACCTGGACACTACAACAGCAAGAGCTCAGTCATCCGTTTGATTCATTTCTGGCCAGCAATTGAATAGCAGTGAGGAGCCCTTACAGTCCTGCCTGAGCAGTATGCTACCAAGTCCTCCTGAATGTGCTGCATGTAAGCAGGATTTTGATTGTTCAGTCTTATAGATCATAAATGCAACCTCTCTTTGAAGCCCGTACATGAACCCACGTTCATGAACTCAATTTCACACAGTCAAAAGTGAATCTTCTGCCATGTGCATTTTTAGATTTGTCATGCTGAATGCCAAATCTTTGCCGCTCGTATTCACAAAGCACTTTCATTCTGGAGACATTATCAATTGAAGGATGGAATAAAGGTTCTGTAATAAAGTTATACCAACAGTATCCTTAACTTCTCCCCATCTCAGGTGAGTCGTTGCCATTAGCAACCTCCAACCAAATCCTGATACGCTTCACCGCCAAGGGTCAGTCGACCTCGAGAGGATTCCACCTGGTCTACCAGGGTAAGTGTGTGTATCCACAGGAACACGTATTTGCACAGAAACAAATGTGTGTCCTGTGTCGTCCACTTCATGTCCATAATAGATTGGCAATAGAAATGATGATTCATTTTGTAAGAACTCACCTTCAACCATTGCCTCAGCTGTGATGCGTGTGCGTGTATGTGTATGTGTGTGTGTGCTCTCGAGGAGTAAGACTGTCGAAGTATTTGTTAAAATTGTTGTAAATACACTCCTGTTTTTTTCTCTATTCCCCCAAGAGGAACCTTTCTCATGATTGGTATTTTACGAAACAATGTGCTGTTCCAGAAATGACATTTGTACAAGACATCCAAAGGCAATAGCAGTTCTACAGACAATTTAATGAATAAATAAATCATTTTTTGTAGGTACTATGAGGCAAATAACAAATGTTGCATATGACATTTTGTATTATCTATTTGGGACCCACTGTGGTCACGCTGACATTGAAAAATGAAATATCTATTCTCAAAATAACTCCATTCAAGCATTTAGTAAACTTTAACAAAAGTGCAGGCATATATTTTCCTCGGAACAGCCATAGATACTGACATTTAAAATCTTTCTCTTTCCCTTCTTCCCCCACAGCCGTGCCACGGACCAGTGCAACCCAGTGCAGCTCAGTCCCTGAGCCCCGCAATGGCCGCCGTATGGGCAACAATTTCGCAGTTGGCGCAGTGATTCGCTTTGAGTGCAACCCAGGATATGTACTGGAGGGACCAAGTGCCATTGAATGTTTGACAGTTCCCAATGCATTGGCACAGTGGAACAGCTCCATACCCAGCTGCATAGGTAGGACATGAATATTAAAGTTCAGAGAAACACCGACACACACAAGTAAACACATTTGTTTTAAGCATTCACTGGTGAGGCAGAGTTTTGGGTTTGTTTCTCTTTTGCTTTCTTTAGTTCAATCTGCTTTCTTTCATTCTTTGTTTATTGCTTTTTTTTTCTTCACTCTCTTTCCTTCCATCTGTACTTCCATGTCTATCTCTCTCCCACTTGATAACTTAAGTGTCAAACACTTGTTAGTCTGACACAGATGTGACCTAGCATTGCCTGAAGCCACATACCCAGATTCAGCCATGCGGCACACAGGTGGCAGGCATGGCTAAGGGTCACAAATACACACAAACAAACAGACACACACACACAAACACACACACAAACACAAACACACAAACACAAACACACACACACAAACA
>CAAKHC010007078.1:5374-18102 GCA_901007825.1 Macroramphosus scolopax
GGGTGGGGGGGGCGGGGAGGGGGGCCCACTGAGGTATGGGGGAGGTGGTTGTGGCTGGGGGGGTGGAGGTATAGGGTGGGGGGGAACTTCTCTCTCAAACCTGCAGTAGAACTCATTGAGCTCGTTCGCAAGGGAGATCATCAATGGTCTACTTTTGGCAAACGTTTAAACAACAACATGTTATTCAAACCCGCCAGGAGGCTTCGAGGTTAAGAGGGTTCATTGAAAGACATAAAATCAAACTAATTTTAGAAGCAAAATCTCAAAACTTTACAGGATTCAATTTACCTTTGGTCACTTCTGATTAGACGCCCTCATGGCTATTTATTGAATTACGTCTCCATGCTGAATTATCCTGGCGGTTATCAGTCAGTCAACATAGGGTTAGTGTCTCGTGTTCAGGACATCAGGAAGGGAAAGTTAAAACTATTTATATGCACATGACAAGATAAGCAGGACACTGGACACACAGACGCCATTGATACACTTTTCTTTCCACTTGTATCTCTGCAATTTGGTAAAAACAGTGATGTGACCACAATAAAAACGACTACATCTCCCGTTACAACAATGAAACAACAATCAGAAGCACAACTTCAGGGAATAGAAACAGACATTTATCCAGACTGGGAGCCTGAAGGGAGCAACACCCCGTCATTAGCGGAGTTGGACGACAAACAGCAGTGTTTTCTGTTTTTAACTCCCTCAAACTGTCAGCGGACTCTGACAGCTTTCGAGATCTGAAACCCTCCTCAGACACCGGCGGTGAGAAGAACAGAGGCCGGCTCTGCCTATTCAGAGCCTCAAAATCCCCTCATTATTCCTCAGCACGATGAGAAAGTCGAAGAAGGGATTCACTTATATTATCGCACAAAAACACATTCTACTGACTAATGCGGCTTCGAACTCTGGATTAGCTGCAAGCTGCAGTGGATATTATTTAGACTGGAAAACAGAATGACTTGAAATAGGCTGGGAGTTATTTCCAAAATGCACTTCTCCCAAAACCACATGCTCAGTGTTCCCAAATTACACTGTGGTTTGCTGTGTGTTCCGAGGGGTTGGAGCCCAGACAGCAGACACACACAGACATGAACTGGACATTCTGGTTACAGGATGCAGGATTCATAGACACTGAATACAAACACCATGAATCAGGGAAATTGATTGGGTTTTACTACCCAATCTTAATACCAACTGTGCCAAGCCAGGCCAAGATGGACCTTCTCTGGAGTGGGGCCTACAAGTGTGGCAGACCCGCCCGCCCTCCAAGGAGGCATCTTGCTGACGGAGGCCAGCCCCACTTTTTGCTGTCAGAACTATTCTAGTTTCTTCCTAAATCTCTGTGGTTTTAACTTTAGTTTTCGCTGCAGGGTATTCCCTTTTACTGTGGAGAGCTGCTCCCTTTGTCCCAGCCGCCGATCGGCTCAACGCTTTATTGACTCTTTGCAAGCACTTCATCGGTTTAAAAAGACACACCTTCAATCGGGGAGCCCTGTTGGAATGGAAATGCAAATCCCCGCTGGGCTCGACTTGGCGTGCTGAGCAACTGCGCCGAGTCAGCATGTTTGTATGGAAAAACGGCACCTAACTTCCTTCATTGTTTTGCAATTCTTCTTCTTATTTTCTTCTACGGGTGTTTAAAGTCCTCCGCAACACTTTGATCCACTGGGGTTGACATTCTGACTGTCAGGGTCATCGACCTTGACCCTGAAACACGGTTACCATTGTTACTTCCCAACAACAAGTCACAAAACACACATAACTCTGAGAGAAAGGGCGGGGTAAGTATTTCCAGTGTGTGTTTGTGAGTCAGTAAATTGGAAAGTGGGTGTGTATGTTGGTGTGTCAAAAATTGGAAACATTTATATATAAGTGGTCATGTAACCTGAGAGCCTCTAGCAGTGCCTTCCAGCGAAGTTCTACCTTTGTGAAACAAACAAACAAACACACACACTTCCTTCAACACGGTAATTGTGTTAGGTATTGGAAATGACTCGAGCTGTGTATTCATCCTCAAGATGTGCAGCTGTATACACTCACACTTAATAAATACTTCCTTGTCACATAGTTGTCACATACAATAGTAAGTGACAACCATGCTGCAAGAGGAAAGCAGTAAGCAATGGGAGATAGAAAGCTGAGCCAGATACAAGATTGATGGCATCTCCTCGAGCAACGATGCTTATCAGATTTGACACTGAGCTGATTTTTAGATGAACAAATTACACAGTACACAAATGTATACAGTAAAACAAAGCCACAGCCACATCAAATAGAAATCCTGTCAGAATACAGAAGAATCCGGTGAGATATAGTTGCTGATTTTGCTTTAAACGGACAACAGTGTAACCTTTCTCTGGGATGTGTAATAAAAACATGAGCACAAGAGGAGACCTCCTCCCTGAGTCTGGTAACTCGTGATGTGTAACCCTAGCTGCTCCCTCTCTCTCTCCCTCTCTCTCTCCCCCTGGGTGCTTTATATTTCATGATGGGAGCAGGTTACATCTCTGAGCTAGTTGGGGGGGCACATGTGTATGTGTGTGTGTGTGTGTGTATGTGTTGATTCCCACAGGGGAATTATTGGTAAGTTTTGGTAGTGGGTGGGGGGACAGACTGCACCCACGGGACTTGAACGTAGGGCCAAACAAACACACACATTGCAAATATGGATGTGTTATGTGTGTTGGTGCGGTGGTTCCTGCCTGAGGGGTCAAGACTTTCCGTTGGACTTCAGGTCTAAACATAGACTGACCTACGTCCCAGTCATTTTCCACTGCTTTCTGCCCATCAACCCAACAACCTTCTTGCTGTGCAGAGAGTGATCACTCTGTACTTTAATTCCACGAAAATCAAGATCACAGAACAGCATGGTAAAAAAAAAACACAATGAATTCACAAGAACTGCTGCACAACAACACAGCACTCACTTAAAGTCTGTCTTTTAAAAACATGTTTGATGCATTGCAATAGAAGTTGCAACTAATCCAAGCATGTTCCCCTCCTACACCTGATTTTACAACATCACATTGTAAAATAGTGATAGTGGTAGGTATGGCAGGAGGTTATAGTTCATTTTCCTTCTCTTAAAAGCTTTGTATTGTATTGTTGGCATTGACAAATAATAATAAAAAGTGTGGTTATGTCACTGCCACCCTTCCTCCTGCACCTTAGATTGTTAATGACAGCGGACTTATAATACGACTTGTACTTCAATCAAAGAAACAAATGAATAACACTATTTTATAATAATTAAGTACAGTTATTAAGTATTATATATGGATATATTAAACAACCAGCGACTGCCGATTTGGCCATTGAGCAATGGCTTCTGATGGCGTACGGCAACACCACATGGACAAGCCACCTGCAGACCTGCAGTACACATTCATATTCATACTAGCCATTATTATAACTACTACCGCTAGTAATAATAATAGCAGTTAACGTTTAGTTATAATTTCAATTGATTATACAAGCCAGCGTGGCTACCTGACGAAGCTCACCAACCTCTGTTGGAAAATATTGACGTATATCAATTATCCCAAATATCTGGCAAGACAAAGTGATATTGTGCATCAAATATTTGTAGCATCTGTCAAATTCGTTCATTGAGTAAAACTTAGATATGTTTAAAATCAAACAGACGGAATACTTGATTAACTTTTTTTTTTAAAGATTGTTCCGGTCATCTGTAAATTGACGTAGCATCACGGGTGTGTCAGCTGATGAAGGGAAAGCACTAACTTAGTCTTACAAAAACACACATTGTGCTGCTGCCGACTATAGAAGGGCTGCAAACACACACACACACACACTATAAAAAGTGTATAGGCGGCTGAAACTAATCAGCAACAAAACATGGGATGTTAAAGCATGCTGCGTACAACATTGATTTAAGGGTCGACTGCTAACTAGTTAACCCACAATGAATTCACACACACATCCACACACAGACGAGACTCACCTCTGGTCAGGCTGCACAGCTCACTGGTGTTCTGTCCTCACAGCCAAATTAGGAGAGGAGCTGGACATTTGGAAACCAAAAGAGAGAGAGAGAGGAGAGAGAGGTCAAGACTGTACCTGGTCTGGAACAATCACATTTGAGATTCAAACACCAGCCTGTCTGTGTGTATATATATTAGTGTGTGTGTGGTTCGGGCCCTTTTACACAAACCAGTTATTCAGGGAAAATAAATGTCCTCATAACTACAACACATTTCTGTGTGAAACTAATGAATAGTCTTTGGTCCATGTCATGAGGCTGCATAGTGAGGCTTAAGAGCAGCATGGATATGTGATGAGATGGAAACACACACACACACACACACACACACACACACACACACACACACACACACACACACACACACACACACACACACACACACACACACACACAAAAGGTATGAACACAATCACAGTAGGACTTCCCAGAAACAATGATGAACAACATCAGGTAGCTGTAGTAGACCTGGTCTGCAGTTGTCACTCCTCATGTCAGATATTTAAGTAAATGATTTACAGACTATATATGAAGCCTAAAGCTTTTCTAGCATGACAGAAAAAGCAATTTCTGCCTTACTCACCCATTCACACTATACTGTTTAGAAAACTGTGGAAAGATTTCGTGTACACAATAGCATCACAACTATTCAAGATGCAGTCATGAAACCTTACAGCTGTGTAATTGTGATCGAAATGGAGGCCCAGGTTGAAGATGGGTGTTCTCCGACCCATGAGAGTCCTCATAATGAGATAAAAACGACTGTGTGCTCATGGGTCAGAACGAGGCTGGTGGAAGCTGGTGCGCAAGATGGTTACTTATTTATCACTGAACCCGCCTGTCACACACAGAGCTGTTCTTTGGTCCTATACACTCACTATGCATGAAAGTGAATCGTGGTAAAGCAATCGGGTCAACCTGTGGTCTCTGCTCTAGTTTGATGTCAGAAAAACGATAACATTAAGCTGATATGCTAGCTTGCAGTGCATCTCTTGGTATGTCGGTGTCTTGATTGTCGGCGTCTGTTACTTTCTGACAAAAGTGGGAGGGAATTACAACTGTTACGAGAATAATCCTTTAAGTTTGTCAGTAGACAAGGTACTAGATTATCATGCTTAGGGCCCCAAGGAGGTCAAGACCTGCTCTAGTTGCACACTGGGCCCTGTTAACACGAGCATATTCGGACAGTTTGACTCATGATAGCAGGGAATGCACAGGTGTTATTAATAACATTAACGACAGCTTCTGTTCATGTGTCACAGGAGGTCGTGACACCGTTACATTGACCCAGGGTGCCTGAAACCCAAGTAGCCAAAATTAATTTTAGCTTTTACATGTGCCTTTCTTACTGTGACATCAGTGAAAAATACCACTACGCTAACACAGATGATAATGGGGTCCAATGCACCTGCTGTTGACTTCTGCACTTGGTCAGACATATTTCAAATGCACAGCAATGTTTCATCCTAGTAAAACATTGACCAAGTTGTTATACTGCAGAGAACAGCTTGTGAGGCCGCTTGACCCCGAATACCTTCTGCTTCCACACAATACTGCAATTTTGCTTTATTTATACAAAATATAACAGTGCCTAGAGGCCGCTCTACAGCTGGGACATAAGATGACAGTCTAGTGTGTGATGTAACTATATTGCAGCAGATGATGTAACCAGCTCTGCAGGCAGATTCAAGTGGCCCAAAACACTGAGCATCACTTTAGAGCTTCTCAGAGACAGAGAGATGGAGAGAGACATACACAGAGGAGCAGAAAGATAGTCAATAGATGAAAAGAGAAGTGGTGAGAGAGAAAGACAAAGGAACACACTGTTTCGACAATAGACAGCAGTCTGGGTCGTGGATGCTGGAAATACACACAGACACACACAAACACTAAGACACTCAATGAGGAAGTCAGTCACCCACGACAACTCACTTTGTGCAAACGCATGTGCGTGCAAACAGAGAGTGCACTGAATGACCTCCAGCATATGCGGTGAAAACAGAATCTTTCCGTTATCACAGGCCTGCTGTGTGGCTACATGGACTGACAAGTAGCCTTACTGAT
Source organism: Macroramphosus scolopax (assembly GCA_901007825.1). Classification (NCBI taxonomy): domain Eukaryota; kingdom Metazoa; phylum Chordata; class Actinopteri; order Syngnathiformes; family Centriscidae; genus Macroramphosus; species Macroramphosus scolopax. The sequence continues at coordinate 11,445 of CAAKHC010007078.1, forward strand.
GATCAGTCAATCACTGTCTCAAAGGCAAACACACTGTGTAAGTGTGACTATTCAGAGCGTCCTGGGAATCAGTGCGTCAGTAGGTGGGTGAAACACAACGTTAGGCTTGTCACCATGCTACACACAGCAACAGCAATTCCACCTCTCACCTCCCATCTGTTTACACCTAACTAACACCTATTTCAAACATTTGTCAAAAGTGTGCAGCATCCTGTCTATTTTGGCCATGGAACCATAACATTGGGTGCACTGCTCATGCACTTCATGGCCCTTTATTACTGATTTAACACCATCTTTAATGTCATTGACAATAAAGCTTTTTTACATATGGTAAGGTCATATAGGAATTGAATAATGATTGCAGGGGAAAATATGGGTGAGTGTTGACAGTGTTAGTCAGACACTGGAACAGACTGGCTGGCTGGATGGCTAAGCATGATCAGACCGCCTGCCAGACTGTGACAGCCTGCTGATGCCTACACCAGTTTCCCCTCAATGACATAAGACGGGTAGAAAAAAGCAGCAGACGTTTCTGAGTATAATAGGTTGAAGGGAAAGCTGAGCCATGTTGGAAAAGGAAGTGCAGTACAGTAGTCAGGCAGAGTAGAAGAGAAAATGTAGAATAGAAAGAGCTGAATTGGTCAGCTATATAATCAACATAAACTGGCATATAATGGAAGAAGAAAGCAATGAGATTGTCCATTCTTCCTAAAGCCAAAATGTCAAAATCAAATGAGATCACTGCTTCCTGCATCTGAAGAGCCAGATGTGATGCAGGTCTGTGGGAGGTCAATACATTGAGGCTTGATTTAGTCCATCCAGTGATTGCTCATGCGTATGTATACTTCAGAATATTTACTACAGGATACCCGGAATCTTGTCCAGGGGAAGAGGTAACCAACCAGGAGACAGAAATATATCGCTTAATTTAGCACATAACACCATGAACAACAATCACAAGTAACGTTAGATGACATTTGCTGTGTGACATTGAACCTCTGTGCAATAACTTCGGGAAAAAAAGTGTATTGGCATTTCATTCATGGTCTTTGTTTCAGGAAAAGGAAGCCGACCTCTACTGTAAAATCACCGTTATGATAAAAGTGGTAAGTTGCACCGCGGTTATAAACGTTTTGATGGTTGTCTCTGTCATGTATAATGTTCAGTAAACTAACGTTGCAGCAGATGGAATCAAGCTCGCCGCCTAGAGTTACCGTTTGTATTTTAACTGGAAAAGGACACGCACAGCTCCACAACGGAGGTTGAAGCAGGTCAATATTGTAGCTAACCTCCGTGTACATGCAGCTATGTGTTTACAGCAAGGGTTTCGTTCTCACGGGCTTTCCTCCTCCTCGTCCTCCTACCGCTTCTGCTAGCTCATTTCTTGCTACATAGTTAAGCTAAGCTACCGGCAGCCACAAAGAGCCCACACAGCTGCTCCTATTCAAATACTCATCACTATTGTCATACAATGACTTACCTCTCTTACTGCGACGGCTGCTCCGAGTCCCCCACGCAGAACAAGCAGTCCTTTTTAAATGTGATTTAAGCTGCACGGAGCCAACCAACCTTGTCCATTATCTTGAGAGATGCTGCTGCGCGTCTGTTCACTGACGGTTGTTATAAGCATTGACGTTAGCTTGTCCCTTTCTGTCGCTCACTGTAAAATTACAAATCCAGCTATCTCCCGTAATCAACCATAAAAACGCGCCGACCAATTTCAGGTATTTGTCTGGGACGCTTAAAATGGGGCTTTACCAATCATTCACACTTTTAAGAAAACGTACCCGAATAGGAGTAAATCAGATTTTGCAAAGTTGTCTTAATTATCCCACGTTGACCCACTGATAAACACATGTACGATGAGAAACAGACAGAACTTGACTCACCTCTAGTGGACGTTAAAACTCACTACAAATAAACTGTACATTACCCTTGCGCCATTTCAAATAGTTTACGGTTAAGTGAAAAAGACGCAGAAATACCGGGACCAATCGGCTTCCAGGGTGGGCACGACAATCACAGATAACGGACTCGTCCTCCCGTTATCATTAACGGACACCTCTGGCGATAATGTTAAAATAAGAAGCGGTGTGAATATTAATGTGAGGCATACAGAGAAATTAAAATGCTGATCACCGATGTAGAAATACATTGAGGTAACGTTAACTCAGTTGTCGTATTTCTTAAAAGCAGATACAGGTTAGCTAAATGCTATTGGGCTATAAAAGCAAGTTATGCTAGCTGAGATTTTAATGTTAGCTAACGAATTCTAAATAAGAATACATTATAATAGCTTCTAGGTGTTGTTAGTGTAATGTTGCTCGATGTGGTCGACATAACCATGCTTGATACAATTTAGATAGTGAGCTATTTGTAGTTATTGCAACGTAACTACCTTTACTACTGTATTCTTAACTGTAAGTTAATTATTTATTCAGTTGCCAGCTCAACTACTCATCATATCAAACAGTGAATATGTGCTGAGAGTTGCGTTTTAACCTCTGTGTCTTTCTAATGGATGTATGGTCTGTCCAGTCTGTTTGTCTCCTCCCCTGGTCTGTCACCAGTCAGTAAAATGTCTCTGGCTCAGAGGGTTTTGTTGACCTGGGTCTTCACCCTTGTCTTCCTCATCATGCTAGTACTCAAACTGGATGGGAAGGTGGGTGTGTTATACTATTTCTTCTCCAAGTGGTTAAAATGTGTATCTACACTGCCAGTCAAAAACGTATTGCAATTCATTTTCAGTGTACTTAGTTTTTTTCAGCTCATCGCATTGAAGACGTTTTGGATGAATCACATCATCATCTTGGTCTCTGCCCTTCAGGTGCAGTGGAACTGGTTCCTCATCTTCCTGCCAGTCTGGGTCTTTGATGGCATCCTCATTCTCATGCTTGCCATCAAGATGGCGGGCCGTTGCAAGCCTGGCTATGACCCTCGCAATGGTTCCCCAGATCTGCGCCTTCGCACCTGGTACCTGGCAGCCATGTTGCTCAAGTTGGGCTTCTGCCTGACGCTTTGTGCCAAGCTGGAGAAGCTGGCCGACGTGAAGCTTACATTTGTGTGCATACCACTGTGGACCATGTTACTGGGGGCACTGGTGGAACTGGGACTGAATATTTTCCCTGATAGGAGAGAGCCCTAAGAGGGTTCAAACCTCGTCATAAATCATTACACCAAGAAAAAACTATTGTATAAATAGTGACGGAACAGATGTTGGGAAAGATTTGTGTTTTTATGAGCTTTGGCTTTGGCCTGACTGTTACAAGAGAGGACTGATACTCAAAGAGAGTCATCTTAAGAATAAGAGCCTGTTGTAATACGAATCAGATGTGTTCAATGAACTGTTGAGCTTAAGCAGAACTGGAACTTAATCCAACTGTTAGAAAAGCGTGAGTGAAAGAATGGTTGTATTTTTAAGAATGATTGTTGCAATTGTATACTTGTAAGACTACTGTGAAGCCAACACTGGAAAAGACATTACAGGCATCCGGTGTTTCTTTTGTTTCCAAGATGTTCAGTATTGTTTTCTGTTTATAAGCTAGCAGAGCTGCTCCTGACTAGAACATCACACAGGGAGGAACTGGATAGTAAGTTTGATTCCAGTTCCCTTATCAAAGCTGGTACTTTCTGCAAAAGTACTTGTGGGGAATTCGTACCAAATTAGCTGTGAAGTTAGTTAGAAATGTTAAGTGAAAGTGATACTGTTTGCTCTTCCCGACACATGGAGAGTAGTTTCCCCAGTACTATAAATCAAGTCTAAAGGTGTTCATGGTAACAACTTGGTTTGGCTGCAAAATCACAAAACATTAACAGCAATTTTAAGAAAATTCAAAGCCTCTTTGAATAGTAGACGATGCTCGTTGTTGCACAAGCCTCTGCAAGGTCAGTTTTGTGGTTGTGAGGTCAAAAAGATAAAACTATTGATGTTTTGTAATTGACTGAAGGGATTAACGTGCAGAAGAGTCAGAAAAATTTGAAGTCACATTTTGTGTTGAAAACAGAAGTGCGTATTATGTTTAATGATCAGCGACAGAGTGCAAAACTACTTTTAGTCGTGTTGACTTTAGTTTCAAAATTCAACTCAACGGTACAGCTGACACTGTGTATGCACGGATCAATTTCACTGTTCATTAGTATTTCAAATACATTCTTTGCATTATTTTGCACCGCGTGGGAAAGTAAATGATTAGATGTTTTTATAATTGATGCACGTCTTGTATAATAAATGTGAGTACTGCACTAAAATTGTTGGTCTCTATATTAAACATTGCAGGGAACAAAGAAAGAGGTCTGCATTTTAATAAAAAACAGTTATTGGGAGCTTGACTGTGCAGACCTTTGTATCCCCTTAATGAAAAGTTATTTTGTGTTGCACCTGAATAATTTGCCTGGATGTTTGCACACATGGTTCTATAAGATATAACTTCACATCCAAGTACTTCCATATATTCGAGAGGAATAACATTAGTAACAAACTAAGCAAAACATAAAAAAACAACATTGTTTTGGAGGAAAATCTTACTGGGACATGACCTGAAATGAACTATGAAGCTTAGCATAGCAATAAGAAGTGTGTGCGTCACTGCAGCTCCTTTGACACAGAAACACCACTAGAGACTTTATATCTGTTAGTGTGTTATGTATTTTAGCACTTTAGAAACACTTTAATATTTTCATGATGACCGAGTGTTTGTAGTGTGAAGCCCACAAAGAGGAACTGAAAGTGCTTCTGAGAAACAACACAGTCGTGGATGCACTTCGTGAGCATACGTCACGTTGCTCACCCCGAAGCAGGTTTCCAGAGAGGAAACAACACCGACGCGGTAGCTCTCCCACAGACCCGCATCAGCAAAAGAAAAAAGAAGAGAAACACTTGAAACAGGGTTGGTGCAAAAGCAGTTTGATAAGTAGGTTTTGGAGCGGAAATCTCTAAGATAGGAGAAAAATATAAACAAATTCACCCCACAACCATCATGCACACATACTGTACAGTTCATGTCTGTGTCACATTATTGGGGTCTACTGAGAAACCCTTTGTCTGCGCTCCAACTTGCTGCATCTCCCGCCCTTTAAATGTCAGCTGAACTCCTCTGGCATTCATGCAGTGTGTGCAAAAGAGGGTGCATGAAATAGGGAGAAAAGGCTATACTGAGTTGTATGTGACCCGACACACACCAGGCCTGAATGACAGGGCGACTACATTGTGGCGTGTATGTGTTGTCCGCTCTAATCTCGCCTGGTGAAACTGCTGAGCTCATTGATGTCGACTGCAGAGAGTGAAAACAAAGGCAGGTAAACATCAGACAACAGTGATTATAAATAACCGGTGGGAAAAAACAATTACAAGTGCAGGAAAGATAACATCTTACAAAGAGATTTTCATACAGTGAACCTTTTATTAGTTCGGCTCATATTTAAAGTAGAAACCACTCTACAAGCTTTTTCCTCTTTACAAAACGTCTTATGTACACGACAGTGCTGACAGTTAAAAATCACAGAAACTGAATAGAAAAAACAAAACAAACCTCGAGATAAATAAACTCTGCGAAAACACCCGTCCCTGAGGGACTTTGTTTTCAACCATCATTTTTGTCACATTTGTACAAAAAATATATAAGTTCCTGTCAGTTTTTTTGTTTCTTTTTTTTTGGAACATCTGAAACCCAAAAGCATAAAAAGAGCTGCAGAGTGCCTTGCAACTGGCATCAAGTGCTTAATTATCACCTCCTTCTCTCCAGAGTCATACAGTGAAGAGTTCTGTCAGTGAAATAAGACCCTCAGAGGAATAAGAGCTGAAACTCTCTTTCATTTTGAAATTTTTTTCCAGGCAAGCAGTGAGAGTGATCATGCCGAACACGGCCCCGCGTCTGTGAAGTCCTACTGCCGAGCCGCACAGACACCGCAGATATTTGGAGGTCTCGGCAGCTTTAGAGACCAATTTAAGGCTTCATGGTAATTTTCCAGTGAAAAGTCAGAAATTGGGACCTTTTGAAAGCTACACATGAGGACAGAACTACTTCTCCGTATGTCTCTGGGCCATTTAGTAGTTCACAGTTAAGGACAGGCACTGGGGAAATGTGGGCTACATTAGCAGGTGGGCTGTACTCCAATATTGATTTAGTCAAGACATCAATGAGCACTGAGACTGAAGAGATGTTCTCCATACTCTTAGCACATGCTGTTAAACGGAATTTCAATAATTTACCGGTCTTTTTTTCGACACAGGAGGTCACTTGCGTCAAACAATCGATTTATAAGCACGATGCTCCACACAGGAGAGGAGCTAGTTAAGACCTTCAGAAACTAGATAAAGAGTGCAACGGGACTTAACTGTCGTCAAAGTGTCTTCAAGCAAGTGTTCATAATTCATATAAAAAAAAATCTTATTACAGAAGTGTTGAGGCCTGAATGTACCAAAGGATCATCTTGGAAGAACTTGAAGCTGGCCTGTTCAATACCAAACATAATCTGAGGTCATGACCCAAAGTGTCTTTGATCAGGTCAGATTAAGTAACATGACCGGGAACAGATATTATTATACACTGAAATTAGTGGATCACGTTATAGCAAGTCACAATGATTGTGTTCTGAAAGTTTTTAATGTCCTGAGACTTCGAGGCCTGTGTGTGTGTGTGTGTGTGTGTGTGTGTGTGTG
>CAAKHC010007078.1:18122-34397 GCA_901007825.1 Macroramphosus scolopax
TGTTCTATTTTCATTTTTATCTGCAATTAAATAGACAATAAACGTGTGTGTGTGTGTGTGTGTGTGTGTGTGTGTGTGTGTCATTCTTCCTTGGCTGAGAAGCAAGTTCTTGGTTTCCAAGATTAGGAGACCTTGGTAGACATCCAACAAATATGGAAAAACACACGGAAATATTACACCGAGAGCTCTGCCCCCGGTCGAGAAGTAAAAGATCACCTCAATCGTCTGGGCCTCTCTTTGCAGTTTGATTCTAGACAGTGCTACTGTTTAATGTGGCTTTTCTTTTGTTCAGAACCACTAATCGGAATATTTTTGTGCACTGGAACCGATTAGAACAATCACTTGGATACCTGCTAAATATATTTTGACATGACGCCTCCTCAGTGGACATTTGTCAATAAAACATGACTGGCGTTTCATCAGTAGCTTTGAAAAGAGAATAAATATATTAACACTTGTTTTCACCATATACATAAGTGGGAGATGCAGTCTTATATTCAGCAGATTATTGCGGAGCGTAACTGCTCAAAATACAATATTTGGGAAAACGGCTGCAATATACTGTATCGATTGAAATGTATCGATACAATGTATTGGAGTAAATGTAGTATTACATCGATTCAACACTGTATTGTATAATATCACGGATTGACCCATCAATGCTTCAAAAACAGTCGTGGGCACAAATTCTATACTAGAAAAAATGGAAGCATTAGCTGCAAGTTTCATAAAAAGTCCGTCGCTCTGACCATTTAATATAAATATCTGAAACCAGGTCTGCAGAAATGTACCTGTTTCTCCTTCCTACCGCTGACGGCTCACTGTTGTTCTGACACTTTGGAGGTGAACTTTCAGAACCAGACAGAACCAGCCGTTTGGTAGACTTGACATGAGAGCGGAAAACTGTGAGCGCATAGGAACCTCGGACCTGAAAAAAATCTCAGAACGGGTGCACCCGTACATGACTAACGGCCAGATCTACTTGCAATAAATCATCAGTATCTTTGAACCCGAGAACAACCAAAGCATCGACTTCAGAACAATCTGGAACAGTACAGACGTCTGTGTTGGGATGCTGCGTCCCGACTGATCCGCTCCATTTCCTCCTTATTTCCTTTTTACACGGTTAAACACAACCAAAATAAAATCATACATGTACAGTCATTTAGAAACGGTATCATTATGTACAAAAAAACTACTATAAAATCAGTTTCTTCTACTCTTCATGCTTTGGAGGAGGGGAGAGGATGGAGGGAGAAGGCTGGGGAGGGAGGGGAGGAGGGAGCGGGGGAGGAGGTGGGGGAGGCGGACACTGCGCGGAGGAAGGAGGAGGCGGAGGAGGGTGAGGGAACGGGTGAGATGAGGGGTGCTGAAGCTGAGCTGGTGCCGAGGTTTGATACGGCGGTTGTAGTGGGAAAGAGTTGGGTGGGTGAGGGAGGAAAGACTGACAGGGGAGGAAAGGGTGAGGGCTGAAGTGTGGATGCTGAGGGGGGAAGAAGGTTTTAGCGTGCGGGTTGAACTGATGGTGGTGAGGAGACAGAGGCTGGGAGCTGGTGTGGGGATTGTTTAGCTGAGAGGGGGGCGTATGTGGGCCGATTAAGGGGGGCTGGGTCATGTGGGGGTAGTAAGGTTGAGACTGGCTGATGTCTGGCTGGTGTGGGGGATGCAGGTGAAGCTGGCTTATGTGAACCGGGTGGGGTGGAGGCGTCTGGCTAAGAAAGGAGGTAAGAGGTTGGTGTGTGTTGAGTGAGGGGTTGGAGAGAGGATTTGGGAGGGGGATCAGAGGTCTGTGGGGATGGTGGGAGTGCGGCAGGAGAGGGGAGAAGGCTGGGGGAAGCATCGGAGGGAGATGAGGAGGTGGGAGATGCTGGGGTGTGTATTGCTGCATGTACAGTCCTTGCCTCGCTGCGTCCTGTGGCGGGTGAATCTGTGTCTCCACAGACATCCTGTAGTCCACGCTGTGAGTCCATTTCTCTGGGAGCGTGTACGTCCGTGGCTCGCCATGCGAACTCACAGGGGCGTGTGTCTGTACATTCATGGCCAGTGTTCCTTCGTCCTGTGGCGCATGTGATGCTCGAACCTCCGACTGCATCGGTTTCCTCGCGTCTGCCGGGAAATCTGGCTTTAGACGTAGCGAGTCTTTTTCCTTCAGTCGGTCTGACTGAGAAGACGGAGGCGGCAGGGAAGACGAGCAGGCGTTGGAAGGAGGGAGACTGGTGGAAAATGAGGGGGAATGATGTGTGGCGTGAGAGTCCACCGCAGGCTTGGAGCTTGTCAGGAATGATGAAGACGAGACTGATGATGAGGAGAGTGCGGAAAGAACAGGAGAAGAGGTAGAAGATGGATGGGGAGCAGCCGAAGAGTGGCGCGCAGGAGTAACAGTAGCTGAAGGTGCTCGAGAGGGAGAGGAGGAAGACTTAGTGAAAGATGAAGAAATGGGGGATTTGGGAGCTGAAGAAGATGAACTTTTACTAGAAGACGATGTTTTGCTATCTAGATGATGGTGATGGTGGTGATGATGATGACTATGATGATGGTGTTTGGGTGATGCTTTGGGTTTTCCATCCTGAAGAGGATGAAGAGAGGCAGTAGGGGATGAAGGAGGTTTATTCTTGCAGAGGGAAGGCGCTGGAAGTTCTGCTTTCACCTTAGGTTGAGGTGAACCCTGATGCTTCGGTCTCCCTCCTACTTTGACCCTCTCCTTCTCCTCCTCTCTCCTCACATCCGAGTCCACTGAGAGAGCAGGCTGAGACAAGGGAGGTGGATGTTGAGGGTGAGGAAGATGATGACCCTCATCCTCCGATGGGCCAGCTGGCAATGTCCCGTTTTCTGTCACATCCAACTCCATCTCCTGCTTTACTTGTTTTTCGCCTTTCTTTTCTCCCTCGTCCCCCAACTCGGTTTCCAGCTCCCTCAACTCGACCTGCTTCTCCTCCTGTTCTTCCTTCATCTCCTCTTCCTCCCCCTCTTCTCTCTCCCCTTGGTAATACTGCTGTAAGCGGACGTGCCACGCCAGGCTGCAGACGGCAGACACGGTCTTGAACTGGTGGACCACGTTGCGGGGGATGAAGTAGATGTCATCGTGACACAGGCGGATGCGGGCGTAGCGGATGCCCTCTCGACGCAGCTGGTTCAATTTGGCATCATCCACCCACTGCACACACTGCAATTAGAGAGGAGGCGAGTTAGAGAGGGAATGAAGAAAGGCACGAAACGAAACACGTCTTTTGAAAACGACTTCTACTCTGAGATAACAGTCAACATGATAAAAATCTCACTAATGAAAGGTAAATTATTATTCTAATACACAGAGAGGGAGTTTAGATTAATGAATTAATTACCTGGACTGATGCCTGAAACATTCCCATTGATGTATTCTTCTAAGAGCTATTTATGTACATTTTTTTTAACATTGAACGTTTTAAGCAGTTAATCAGTGCAGTACCGCTTTGTTCCACCAGGTGGTAGCATCCAACATCAGTTTGCAACAACTTTACACCTTATTCAATGTTGGCTGCTGTGTGTTTGAAATGTTCCTGATTAGACAGAATTATGTAACCTTAATCAAAGAGGATTCTACTGTACTGATGATGTAATAAGCAGTGAGCGGTGGTTGTTACCGCACAGTACGTGTGTAATGTAACACCTGAGAGAGCGGAGGTTCGTATAGGTCCAACTGCAGCCTCTGAACTACATACGGGAAATCAGCAGCATGGAAACACACAACATCTTTGGTTACACGAGGAGGCTCCGAGCTGAAAATGAGGGATGGAGGAGAAAGATTATATGATACAGACTGATGGATAAGGTGTGTAAACACTGGGCTTATGATTCTTCCAAACAAACAGACACTTCTGTACACAACACTTGACTATCAGATTGATCAGAGGATCATACCCTTCTCCGAAGCAAACAGCTTTCAGCACCCCGACAGCTGCTGTGGTCTGACGTTCAAAACCCTGGCCGATGTGATCAGCGTGGGCTCGAGTTCTGTCCTCAAACAGCATCTCTCTGGGCTCACTGGTCCTGGGCAGTGACTGGAGTAGGTTCTTCACCTCATTGGTGGAGCTATGAGAGGGCAGGCAGGATAACTCATTCAGTAGAGGGACAACTTAAAAACCTTTAAAAAGACAGGAGTTCAAAGTGGGGCTTCCTCCTCTTGCCTGCATCTCTGCACCTCTGCTGTCTGATTCAAGAAGACTAAAAGGTGAGTTTCCTTCTTTCTTGTTTGTTGTATTAAATATAAGCAACTTTATCAGCTGGCATTGTTACGTTTGTTTGAGTGGCCCACTGATGTCTGTGTATGGATGGCATGAGGAGAAGAGAGGACGTTAGAAGGGCTGTGATGCAGAATATGAAAACAAGCATGAGTCCGGACGTTATGAAACACCCTCGTATCACATTTAGGGAGTGTTAGAGGCTCTTCAGCTGACGAAATGATTTACAGCTCAATCTCACCGCAGATAGCACAAATAGAGATACGACTGACAATTATTTTAATTATCAATTAATGGAAAATATTTATTAACTATTAATTAAGACATTTTGAAAAAGGTTGCACATCGGTTAATGAATATTTTGCCCACCAAATAATGCCAATGTCTCACCCTCCTTCTGGTTTGCACGCAATTTCAAATATTGTATACTTAGTAATTGGGATTGGGAATATTTTCCAAGAGTTAAAACACACAATACTGTCAAAAACAAAGTGAGGATATAAGAATGTAGGAAAATTATCTGGAACACTAATTTGGAAAACTACATGGGCTCTGGGTTAAAAAAAAATTTGAAATAGTAGGAAGTGAAAATGGAAGCAGACTACACGTATGTGCACGCTCCAAGCATGGAGGCTGAAAAGCTGGCTGAGGATTAAAAGCATTAAAATGAGCCATGTTGTCATACAATAGAAGCACTGCAGTCAGCTCACTACAGGATCAGTGACTCACACTGGAACTGCAGTCAGATTCAAACAAGAGTATAACCACACACTCACACAGAGGTTCCTTCGAGAGCACACAAACAGACAGAACGGCGGCAAGACAACCCCTGCTGAACACTGACTTGTGTATTCATTCATTCAGAGATAAGACGAGAGAGGCAGGAGCCGGTGGAGGAGGAAGAAAGCGGCAGATGAAAACAGTGCAGAGACACACACACACACACACACACACAAACCTCAGTGTATCTGAGCCGGCTGCCGGATGACAGTAATGAATGTAAAAAGCGGGAGGCTGGTAAGTGAAACAGTGAAAAGAGACTGTGAAGGGCGGGGTGCTGAACGTGCACATCGAGAGGGATATTTGGAACCTATGTGTGTTACTGCGTGCTGCAAGTAGGCAGCTGTCTCTGCACCGCATGCAAGACGGACTCCTGTGCATTCACTGGCGAATAATGGAGGGGGTGTAGAGAGATAAGGCTGTGAAAGGAGTGTGGGCTGTGGATGGAGAAGGGAGTGAGAAGGAGCTACCTGCTCTGACGACAAACACTGTTAATGTAAACTTAAAGCGATAACTCACAAGAAGGGATGTACATGTCATTTCATCTTAACTCCTCTTCCAAGAGAAAATTCTAGTCCGAAAACCCACAAACAGATATGCAATCTCTATCAATTCCTTCATTTATCAACAGGCTACAGTTTGACATCTTACTGAAACTGAACGCTCACAAGCTCTCGAAGGAAGCCGTCATTCATTTAAAAGTGCACATCACAACCGGTGCAGACCAAGGCTACTTCTGTTACTATGCAATTATTCGAAATCCCTGGAAGCGTGGCCATCTTTCCCCGAAAGCTGAAATATTTCGGTTTATTTTCATCTTCTGACCACTATAATCAAGCTGAATTCTCAGACTGAGAGTCTCACTGCTGTCAGAAATGCACAGCAGCTTGACCTTTCTCGCTGAAACCATCGAGAGAAGAAGCAGCACTGGGAAGACACAAGCAGCTTTACTTCCTCCGACACAAGTGTGCAACAAACAAGAGGAAGCCTTTCTCCATTTGTCTTCTCTTTGAATATAAAACCTATTGCTCTTCTTTGACATATTTAATATACATGCTTTCCTACAGCAAGCGTTAAGAGCTCCTGAAAACGACAGCACCATTCACATGAATAAATCATCTTTAGGCAGCAAAAAGAAAGGTCAAGAGGAGAAAATGGACAGATCATAGAAAGAAATAGAGACGGCAGATATTCACAGGTATCAAAAGGAGATAAAGGGAAAAGAGGCAGGAGGGTTGGAGGAGGGAAGATGAACGCTGCTATAAAGGGAATGAGATGAGGAAAGATGATAAATGGAGAGACCGTGATGAGTTGGTTCAGTAAATTCCACTTCCCATAGCAATTTATTATTTAACGACGGGGTGAGGCAGAAAAAAAAAAAAAAAAAGCGGGAAAATGTAGAACCACTTTCACTTCAACCATCTGCATCTCTGTGAGAACAGATTCTCCCAGACCCAGCTGTTACACAAGTGTTCCTGGCAGTCAACACACACCGACACGCTCTTCCCCTGACAGCCAACCTCTCAAACACCGTGTTCGACGCGCTGCACCAACCAAAGCAAAATATGTATAAGCGTGCAACATATTGCATTAACAGGCTGAATTCAGGCGTAAATGCTAATAACGTGTGATAACGATTCCTTTATCACAGCGGGTTCAGCTCGACTGATGGAAAAATCCAGCAGGGATAAGAGAGAAGTACAATGATGCACAGGAGGAATGTGTGCGGTCTGTGCTTTCCCGTGTTTAGCTGGCTACGCTGTGAAGTAGCGTCTGATGTCGACTCTATTAACATAACCATGATCTCATCTAAGTGGTGAGCCACATACCACACACATCGCGCACACACAAGCACCCGCCGCACATTTCTCTCTCTCTCCCTCGTGTTTGTGTGTGTGACACACTGTGACAGAGATAAACAGAGAGGGTGTAATTGCCTCATCCGGCACTGCACGGATACAACAAAGCTTCATGCTGCTTCCACCGCTGCTGCTGCTGCTGCTGCTGCTTCAAGTGTGTGTTTTATGTTTTTAGAGCCAGTTTTCATGGGCTGCACAGACAGCACAAAGCCTGCACACATAAAGGCTCACATCACTAAGCCAATATAAACAACACTCACAAAGACCAAAATCTCTGCTAATTCTTTCTCTGTCTGAGGGATCGAGAAATTCTGTCTGGCTTCTTTTGTGTGCCGTTCTGTTTGTAAGCTGATGTGAAATTTACTAAAAGGGCTCACCGTCTTCTTTTAAAAGGGGACTTTGGTATGTCAGCGACAGGTATCATCTGCTCTCCAGGTCTGACCCACATTATGGGACCGTCGTCGCTGTCTGTGGGATCCATGAGCCTCAGGCTGGAGAGGGTTCCCCACGGAAGAGTCCGCTGGAGACGGACAGCCAGGGAGAGACAGGAGGAAAGAAGAGGATGTAATCGAAGCAGTATGTTAGTCAGTTTCTCGCTGTTTCTGTTGTTCATCAAAATGTTTTTTTTTTCCATTCTGGAGCTGCCAAAAAGAAATAAGTAGCAAAGCTCCCCCTGAACAAAACTTGTCACGAGCACCCGAGATGTTTCAGAGTGCTGAATCACAGCTAAGCCCCCGACAGATTGAAGCGCCAGCGGATATGCCTCGTTTGATATTCAACATATGACGCCGCTCCTCCACACTGAAGGCAGCAGGTTTTACGTGTCAACACGGAATGGCAAACAGAAGAAAAGCTCGTCACACTGGCGTTTCAGGGGCAGCGGTAATCAGTATTTCGGTGGTCTTCCCCTGCAAACTGAAGCTGGAAGCTTAATCCCTACCACTGCTGACAGTGTCACCGTTGTTGATGTTAGTGTCTGGTGTGGTCGTGTTACTGTTTAAATTCATCCGTCCTCAACACCCGCTCTGACTCACCTTCAGGAAGGGTGACTCCTCCAGCATGCTGAGGAATTCTGGGAAATAATTCCCGACCTCCTCATCCACGGCTCCCACCAGGCTGATCTGTCTCATCGCCCCGGCTCTGTATGTACCGTGACTGTAGGTTTTCTTCACCTGCAGCAACCACAAGAGAAACACACATATAAGACTGCTACTTTAATACTGCAGAACGTACGTGTGGTAGATTAATGTGGGTCATTTACCAGGTGCTTCAGTTCTCAACAAAAATATATTTGTACTCTACAAAAGATGTCACTAGCACAATATGGCATTGCATGTTCATATGATATTTTGGCTTCATTTTCGTACAGTGGGAGAAGCTGGCGGTCTGTCCATGATATATACGGCCTTTGGCGATGACCAATTAGAGTTCTACGTTTTGGCGGAGTTGCATCGAGGATATTGTGAGAAGGTCAGGTCAGTTTAGGGTTAAGATTAGAATTATGTCATGGTTGAGGTTAGGGTACGGGGCTCCAGAAGTACATGCATGAAAGCTTATGCCAATTAACTCACAAAGATAGCTGTCCAACCGTGTGTGTGTGTGTGTGTGTGTGTGTGTGTGTCTCAGCTAGATCGTTGGCTGCACACCTCTAGTGACTAACCACAAGGCAGAACTAAAGCAAGAGAGTGGGGAAGACCGACAGACCCGAGGGAGGAGAGAGCAATGACACACAGCAGAGAAAGAGTGGGCAAAAGAGAGCGAATTAGATGGAGAGAAGTGGGGGGAAGACAAGGGGGAAATATTTTAAGAGGAGGGTTGGAGAGAGAGGAAACCACTGCAGGGGAGACAGAAGACAGAAATCCCTCAAAGGGGATTGAGTCAGTTAACTGGGCGAGAAGGTGAAATTGAGAACGACTTGGCTTTTGTGTTTTATGGAGGTAAAATAAAGAGAAAGGACAGATATAAAAACTGATGTAGTGGAGAGGACAGAACATAGAGTGAAGAGGAAGGGAGGGCTGATGGCGTGCTAGAGAGGATGGTAGGAGGAGTAATGGAAAAAGGTGCGTGTTTGCTCTCAGGTGTGATCTTCAGCGGGACATTAAAAAGCCCAAACAGATGCTCAGAGCCAGTTATGCAAGACAATGGATGCTGGTAGCTTTCGTGCGAGGGTGTGTGTTGCATCAATTTCCCCGGGGTGATGCATTAATAAGGAAATGTTCTTCGTCTGGTAGCCTGGTTGTTTCATAAGCTGCATAATTAGAGGTTGGCTATAAAGCTGAATTATGAGAATAGGCAACAGTAAAATGATCTTAAAGGTTATAATCCCTTCAACAAAGCTGAGAGAACTCATCATCACACACACACAGTCTGCATTATTCTCTGTTTCCCGGCTCTCTGTGTCTCTCACTCTAAATCATTATGCCCAGACAGTCGCTATGGTACTAAGTCTATAAAACTACTAAGTCTTCTACTTTGGCTGCTTCACAACAAAGATTCGGGCTGCTGGCTGGTTCCACAAACACACACTTTCCTTACATAATCGCTCCCTCTGCTCACTAAAAAAAAAAGAGGGCCAATTGAATGCACTATAAAAGAGAAGCAATGTCATTGTTGCTTGCCAGTTTGATTGGTACTCGATAAATACAGTCTTAGTTAACACGGTTTGCTTTCCAGCTGCTTTGCCAGATGCACCAGTGATGTCTGCAGGTTGTCATTTGACTGTAGGCTTGGCGGTCTACCCTGGTGGGGACTGGATGCAGTCAGATAAGCAGATGTCGACAACATCTATGTATAGTTTTGTTTACAAGTAGTACTGAAGTGAAGTCGTCATGGAACAAAATAGATGTTTAAGTGCTTTAATTACAAATGCGATGACCGTCACCTAGACGCAGGTAAGTGGCCAAAATATGACCTATAAACCTTCGAGGATGTTTGTGACAAGTGCCGACTAGCTTCAGGTTTTTACAGGAAATGTCGATATGCAGAATTAAAGCCACTTGATAAGCACTCAGCATGATAATATGCATGTGGTGCATTGGTGTGAATTCCTTCCACTGCTGTGAAAGCCTGCACCTGATTATCGTGAGCACGAATCAATCACATTTTAAATCGCCACATATTGTCCTTTAGCCTTGAATTAACCTCATGCTGCCACTACATTATTATACTCAATGACTACACTGGACAGCTCAAATTACCTCACTGTCCAAGCACATCGTGTATTGACTCTGGGGCTGTGCTTGCCCAGAGAAAATTGAGTTCTGTAATCTTTAATAATCCTAACCACCGTTTAAAAAAGGCCTTCAGTCAGGCAGTGAATACAACACGACGACACAAAGCCTGAAGAGCGAAACGACGACCACGATGCATGCAGTTACATTTTAATCATCAAACACATGCAGCACCGCACACTATTCATTACACCTGGAAAGATAGGTGACTGTGTGGAGTCCATATACGCGCGTACACCCGCGTCTGTGGGTATTTGTCAATTTGCACGCTCACATCTGTGTGCAGACCGTATGTCTAGTTCCCAAGGTCAGTGCTGAGAGCTAGAGGGCCAGAAAAAAATTAACAAGACCAGTGGACAATGACGTTTACACTGCGAGAAACACTGCCCTTAAAGGGACAGCTTGGGGGTTTGCAGAGACTCACAGAACATTTGAGATGTTTGACACTCATTCATTATTTGATTGAGATCAACATCTGTTTACTGAGCAAACAGTACGAACACTTCATGATAGGAAGAAAAAAAAAAAACGTCCCGAGGGAAAGTGACAGAGAGCATCAACTGCTCTACCCCCTGTAGCACCACACACGTCTAGACACACACAGACGGACAGTGTGGTTGTCAGTGCTGCCTGCACTCGCTGCAAAAGAGCAGACATTATCTCGATGTAAAACCACTCAGGAGGTTTGAGGCAACAAAGGGCTTTTCATTAGTGAACTATAGACACGGGAGAACTCTAAATGGGGAGTTGTATCTGTGTCACCGTGTTCAGAGGAGACAAAGTAGACGGACACCACAAGCAAAATATACAAGTCTTGTTTTTCCAGTTAGCCTTAAAGTGCTGTGGAGTACGCTGAGCGGTGGGTCAGAGTCCTCCGCCTACAGCTGCTCCCATTCCGCTGCTTTTAAAAAAGGTAACACATTTGTTTTGGTTTGGATTCTTGCCATCTGTTGCAATCCTGAACTTGGCTTCTTTCTCTCTCTCTCTCTTCCTCCTGCCCACTTTTAAATCAAACTCTTTTTCCAACCTCATCATCTCCCACTTTTTGCCGTCACCCCGTCTCTGCATTGATATATTTCCTGTCACGTTCTCCTAATGAAATATGGCCTCTTGCTTCCGTTTTCCTTTTCTTGCTACGTTAGGAAGGGGCATCTTTACATCCACGGAAACCTCAGCGGGAGAGGTGAGGAATAAAATAATCAATTAAATAAAAGCAGTACTAAATCAAAGCTCCCTTCAATTGTTTTTGCAACTTTTGAACCAACGATTTCCTCAGGCAGGAAATTAAAAAGGGAGCTTATTGTGCAGGAACCACAATAATACAACTTTCTTTACTCACAAGAAGCAGTTGTCAAGTCTTTAATGCAAGCAATCCCATATTCATCTCCCAGTGACCCTTCATCACTAATCCATCCTTCCCTCCCCTGAGTTTCTTTCTTCATCACAAATCTTGATTAGAAAGGAGATAACGCGACACTAACGTACCGAGCACATTCTTGGATGCAGACAAACACACTTAATTACAGTACCGACAGGCACAAACCTTCGCTAACTTATTCACTCGCTCTGCTACGGTATGTAGATTTATGCACACAGACACAGCGTGGAATATGGTGCATTTACATAAGTGCTTCTGTAATGTAGTTCATGTCTGCCTTACAAAAGGGAGAAGTCATACGGTCTTCACATAGTCCTGGCAGACGACCGCCGGGCGACACACCAGAGGCCACGGAGACATGACACATGTCAAACAGAAGCTCAGGTTTGTTTAACGAAGAAAATGGCATCTTTGCAATTGTAGTGGTGTTCTTTGAAGGTGAGTGTTTCAAACAGGTCCTCTGTTCATAGTGAAAAACTGATGAAGCCAAATAAAATATATGTAGTGGTCAGTGAGTAAGAGATCCCCTTAGCTTTTTCTATTTCACACTTCAGTCCCAGTTTTTTTCAAAACATTTCATGTCTGAAGGCTCACCATCTGCTCTGTGCTCTGTGTTTACAGCGCGATGAACTGACTTACTGAAATCATAAAAATGTGTACATCTGCGGTATGCCAGCTTAGCTTATCTGCAAAAACAAATTCCATATATCTCACCCACCCACACGCTGTAATCTCCATCTAATTGATGTTTCTGTGCGTGTGCGAGTGTGTTTGACTAACCTGAGAGTAGAAATTAGCCATGGTGGTGGTTTCTATGTCCTTCTTCGTCAGTATTTCCATTTTAACTGGAGCTGATGGGAACTTGGTTGAGAAGTAGTCCAAGAAGTCAGTCAGGTAGCTCGCTTCTCCGTGGACAATGCCCATAACATAATGAGCTGCCTGGAAAACAGTCAGTAAAGGAACATGAACGCCTTTTTTCAACCACACCGTACTGAAGTCAACATCCATGGATCAATCTGATCATAACAGTGTGCTGTACCTGGGATGAGTCCTCGCTGAAAGCTAAGGAGACAAACTCCTGGGCGAATCTCTGTCTTTCGCCCATCGAGAGCGAGGAG
Source organism: Macroramphosus scolopax (assembly GCA_901007825.1). NCBI lineage: Eukaryota > Metazoa > Chordata > Actinopteri > Syngnathiformes > Centriscidae > Macroramphosus > Macroramphosus scolopax. Next base: position 30,705 of record CAAKHC010007078.1, read on the forward strand.
AGCTGGGACGTGTAGGCGTGGGCCACCAGTGCCCCTCCGTTAGGCTGGTGCTCGATGTGGATGTACGGTGCAAACTCCAGGCCGACCATGCCAGGATAGAGGCTGTGTTGCTGGTGTTTAGTCGGGGAAGGTTGAGGGGTCTTGACCGAAGAGGAAGGAGAGTTGTGCAGAGAAGAATTGGGGAGGGACGTAGATGCAGGTGGAGGGGAGGAGGGGAGTTGATGTGCAGTTTTGTTGTTAGGAGGGAAAACAGGTAGTGGGGATTTAAACGGAGAGGAGGGGTTGTGTGCAGGATTGGAGGATGTAGAGGAGGAAGTAGGGGATGGCGAGGAAGAAGGGAGGAGAAGTAGGCCAGCACAAAGGGTTTGGCAGGAGCGGTGGTACATCTTCACTCGTTTGTGTTTCTCCCCCTCTTTGTGTTTCTTCTTCTTTTTCTTCTTCACTTTTTTGATTTGCAGCTCTTCTGAGTTGATCTTGGCTTTCTCTTTTTCATCTAGAGGATGTCACAGAGAGAGAGAGAGAGAAAGGGAAGGAGGGATGGAGAGAGAAAAGATAATGAAAAGACCTCCAGGCATCTCTACGAGGACTTATAAAGGACAAAGCATTCTTAATGGGAATCTTATTCTGAGAGTTCTTGAGGGGGTGTGTAGCAACATAATGTGGACGCCTTAAATATATTCAGAAACTGCTGTCTCATATGTGATGGATGAAAAAGAGGCCTCAGCCCCCTCATCATGTCCCTGCTGTAAGAAGACACTTTCCAGTGAATGAGGTCCTTGGAATGACAACAGCTCAGACGAGCGTGTTAGAACAGTCGAGGGAACAATGGGGACAAACATGCAGGGAGGGTTAGTGATTATGTTCAAGAGTCTGTCAAAACAAGTAAAAGATAACAACACGCCATATCAACCAGAGAAGGCCTCCGCTGAGACTCCATCAGATTTTCACACGGATTATTCTTGTGAAAATCAATAGCGCAAGAAATCCAAACTGCTCTCTTCAGCATTCGGAGGAAAACAAAAAGCGGACAATAATCATCCCTAACTATTTTAAGTAGGTGTCGATAGATGAGTCATAAGTTTTTTTTTTCCAGATGGTGTACATCCTCTAGGGTAAATACATCAAATAAAGCGAAGAGCCCCGAAATGGAATCCCTGGAGAAAACCAGACATGACTAAGCCAGCAAACAGGCTTTCGAGAAGCATGTCTGAAAAGAGATAACACTGCACATGGTAGTTCAACTCTTAAAAGCCGCGGGCAGGTGACACACGCAACTTTAGGTATTTTTTATGCCTCAATTTCCGAATATGTTGCTGCTTGACTCATTCCTTTCCAGTAGCTGAACACACAAGTGGTTTTGTATACTATATGTTCTGTATACAGATATACACACTATATGTGTGTGTGCACATTAGTCACTTTGATCGGAGGTGCTGCTGTGTCAGCACAATTCAAGCGTCAGATATGATCTTGCTCAGTCTAGTTTGCGCCCCGCACACGTGTGATGTCACACGAGGCCAGAATGAACGACAGAATGAGAAATAGAGTAATACAATGTGTGTTCGAGGGAGAACAATAAAGAGAGCAACAGCGAGAAATAGGGTATTTTTCAACCTAAGCTACGAATCCAAAAGCTCTTTAACACACAAATCACCCCTCCCCCCCAAATTCTCTTCCCACACGAACACACACAATAGTCTTCATATAATATTGGTTGTGATGGTGAATGGAGATGCAGATGGAAATACGTAATTTCACTGCGTCAGGCCAACTGCAACAATCAACACAGAGAGAAAAAAATAAATCTTGTTTTCACATGAAACAATATTCAACACACCCAGACTGTAAAGGAGCGTCTTCAAAATAAAAGCCCTCCTTTATGGTACGAGAGAGTGTAACGGGTTGGATCACATTGTGATGTGAGAGTGTGGTGCCCGGCTAGACGACGCCGATCCATCTAAGGTCAAGTAAGTTCCAACACATAAAGACACAGCAGGACACACAAACAAACTGCCTCAGTGGTAGTAAAGCAGCCTTACTGTCAGCAGGGCCGTTTGCCGTTTATTGATTTCCTATAGTAGTTTCCCCGAGCTGCCTCTCTCTCTCTCTCCGTTGCCCTTTATAATTCTAAACTTAACACTCTCTCACTGACATAGAGCCTCCTCCTCATTCCACTCTGATTTAATATCCCACCATGGATCCCTGTGTGTCTCTATTATTGTATTATTGTCAAAGAGTTATCACACTCTGACACTTGCTACAAGCCTTTTCCTCACCTATTTCCAATCCCCTAATGCTGCACACAAACTGAGGACATGAACCAACATTACAAGGGCGGTTGTCCACTGCACCCGAATTCAGAAAACTTATTATATATCTATAATTTTCCTCTCCACAGCAACTCGCTATGGTACAAGGTAAGTCCTTGAAATGTCAGTGTTGTCATGACACGCCAGGGCCCAAACACAGCAAGTCTGCCCGAAGCTGCACAACAATCAGAATCATTTTGGCATCCAAGTTTCTTGGTGCGTGTGCGTCAGGTGTTAAAATAAAAACAACTACTGTTGACAAATGGGGAGCTACAGTTGTGTGGGCAAGCTGATTACACAGATGGAGACGGATGTCACAGGGCTCTGCAAATAAGTCCGTGCAGTCAGAAGGTTAACAATAAAACCGGAGCTGCGTGGAACAATTTCATCATCAGATAGTCTGCTGGTTTATTTTTAACTAACTCGGTTTACACAAAAGGTGAAAATGCTATTCACGATTTCTCAGAGCCCAGCGTGATGGCTTGAATTTGCAAGTTTTGTCCTAACAAAAACATTTTCATTTCACTGCGATACATGAACAAAAGAATAAAGTACACACAATTGAGAAATTGAAACCAGGGAATATTTGACGTTTTGCTTGACCAGGCTTGTCTCTAAACTTCTCTTGTTACAACTTGAGCTATCAGATGTACAAATAGCGTGCGAACACACACACACACATACACACACACACACACAAGCATGAAGTCTCCATAATGGTGAGTTAAGGCGGTACAAAGGTTAACCTCATGCCGGGGATCAAACGCTCAAAATAATAGTCACACATGCCGCACAAGTGCTGTACTATAATCCGTAAAGCATTTGCATTTCTCGACACCCACTGGGACGCTGAGCAGTTGTGAAACTGCTTGCATGCAACAAACACGATGATGATGTCCTGTGCAGCACAGGGAAAGTGGGCCAGTGGCAAATATGTTTGGTTTCCCTAGCAGCAAGCTTCTTCTCGTGCGCCTGGCTGTGAATACATCCATCTATCTTTCCCCCGTAAACCAGACATGTACCTTCTTCACCTCTGTTTTGTGGGTGTAGTGCTTAAATGTCTAATAATGAGTAAATATATGAATTATAAATCAAATGTTATGGTTTGTGATTGTTATTTTGAATTATCTAATGACATTTTCTAGACGATGTTATTTACTGAAAACAACCAGATTATTTTTAGACTACTGTAAGTGAATGACTTTGTACGTGTGTGCCCACCAACCTGTAATCGGCTGCTTGACCTCTCCATTCTCCCTCTTTATCTCGTTCATCACTTTGTGCTTCTTCTTCTCCCTCTCTCTTTCCTTGACCTTCTTCTCCCTCTCCTCTCGGTCTCTCTCCTTTGCCTTGGTGGAGTGCTCTGTGGAAGCAGAGAAAAAAA
>CAAKHC010007078.1:34417-53267 GCA_901007825.1 Macroramphosus scolopax
AAAGGTTTCATGTCTTGATTGTACAAAACACAATAATGCCCTTATTTACTCACACGAACAAGCTACACTTGTCTACTTGGAATTTTTGTCTCTCTCCAAGAGCTTCAACATGGATTTAACTTTTATTTAATCGTGTCATCCTATCTTACTTAATGTTTTGTGTGTTTGTCTTTAGACTGCAGTAACTTCCCTCATAACCTAAATTACATCTCAGGTTTCTTCCCCCTTTTCAATGTTCTGCATTGATTTCTGAAAGGCGTGTGTAGGTGTGGATAAGTGAATAACAGCCTGCGGCGTGGTGCACCCACAACAATTAGGTCTTAAATATCAAAACCACCAAGGAGATTATTGTCCCCGGCTTCAGGTTCTTGGATATCACCATCACAGAGGACCTCTGCTGTGCCGACTACACCTCAGTAGTGGCTGGTGAGGCACAATGATGCATTTATTTCTCAGGGGGGGAAAGGAGAGCCAACCTCTCTTGTCAACTTTTACAGATACTCCACAGAGAGAATCCTAACAAGCTGCATGACAGCCTGGTACAGCAGCTGCACCAAAGCTGGGAAAAAGCCCTCCAACTTGTTGTGGAAACAGAGCAGGACATTGTTGGCGCAGCACTGCCATAATTAGTACATCTTCACATAATTTGCTGTGAGGGGACTAAGAACATCATGAAACACATTGCAGTTTACCCCTAGTTTAGTTTTATTAACCATTTGGAATGATGCAGTGTTACAATAACGTTCTTGAATCTCACATCTGTATCTGACTAACACACATTCTTTCCGTGAATCAACATCGCTCATATACAGCTGAGCGTAGAAAGCCTTAAAATAACTTTCTTTTAGCAAATTTTTAAATATTGCCTCCTTTAAATCTGTATCTCCCATCATTCCCCCGTAAAGAAATAAAATCCTTGCTTTGTTTTATCCACAGTGGGTTTTATTCGGTTTCTTTACAATGAGCCATTTTCTTTGAACTGAGTTCGGCTCGTCTTTAAAAGGGAAACAGCGTTTCCAGGCTTCATTCTCCTGTGGATGTGTGGAGTGTGGGAGTGAACACATTGGGGAAGGAACTCCACTACACTGGAGCTCCTTTCACAGATGCACTGCAATCTTAAACCTATTTAGACATCTAAACCTGGGACGAGCTGTAGGTGAGAAAACAAATCAGACGGAATCGTCATTAAATGGACGTCTGATTGAACTCGTGTGGAAAGACACAGAGGGAAAACAGGACAAACCCAGATGGTTGCCTTCATGTTTTTTTCTAGTTGTGGAAAAACGCTATAAATTCTGTTCACAACAACTAACGGTGAAAGGTCAGGCATACAGTTTACCATCGTGAATAATATGCCGGACAGTAATGGGCATTTAATTTATGATCTGACCTCTTCAAAACAAAACGCTCACATCCATTCTACTATCGATCTGCCATCAGCAGCCCAGCAGATGGGATGAAAAGATGGCTTCTTGACACGCGATAAACAACTTAATGACCCGGCCTGAATAAAGCTGGCCAGGCAATACAGACATAACAAAGCATATTTTCAAATTGAATCAGTGTTTGTAGACACACACCGAGAAAAATCCTACGGCTCCAGATGGTGGTTCCGCCCCTGCTGGTGTCGCAAATCCGACCAAAAATGATTTAAAAATGATTTAGCTGTAACATTCCTACAGTCGTTGTCATTCTGACCTGCGATTGCACATCCTGCATTATATGTCCTGTCATTTTTGGGTCGGGGTAAGTGGTCTGACTGACAGTGACTTAATTGCATGCTGATTGCAGTAAAGCTTCATTTCCTCTTTCCCCTTTCTGTAGTCAACCACATGCCTTTAGTCTCAGACCCCGTCAGGGATTCTGTCAGCGTGGGTCATTTACATGCACGGCAATAACCTAATTACCACATTTGAGACATTTACATGAGTCGCAATTACCCAACTACCCCAATAACACAGGTTTACATGTCTGTTTCATTATCAGAACGGTGGCAAAACATGTAAGGCAGCCAGTATGCTGATAGGTAATTGGAACTGTGAAAAATTGTGAAAATAAAGACTTTGCTTACAGCTTAAGTTTTCCAGGTTGACCGGTTCAAAGAGTGTCGAACCTCTTCCTTGTAATGATAATATTTCACAGTACAGTTATTTAAAACTTACTAGCAACTATTCCAGCTTTGTTATTGAGTTGTGAGCTCTTTGAATTCATGAATTAATTAATTTTAATTGCAGAGAAGAAAGAAAAGAGTCCTAATTGCAGCCTGGTCCTATGCAGCAATGGTCGCTGCTACGCCAGTTAAAGGGGATGTTAGGAATATTGGAAAGGGCCCAAGACAAACTGTTGTGCCAAACGTAAACGAAGTATTGCATGTAAAAATAATGTTAAAGAACATTGCATTTTCAATGAAAGGGAACATACAAGCTGTCTGGGTAGATAACAGTCGATCCGACACGTATCTGATCAATATCGGCGAGGCATTTCACAGCAATTTAAACGCAGCCTTAGACGATATATCAATCTACATAATCTTGCACAATGGTCTGTCCTATATTTTATTTGCAGTAATTTCCTTGGCCCCGGCTGCCATGCCATTGCATTCAGCCTCAAACCCAACAACAATACTATTACTGTGATGATACTATTGATCCTTGTAGTAAAAGGCTTCCCCACTAAAAAAAGGACCACAGCACAATCTGCTTCATTACAGCGCTCCTGAAGCTGCCAGGGACTCGCTCTCTGGCTCAAGGACGTTCTCAAGAACTGGGCCTCAAAATCATGTCCCTCTGTCAGACGGCATCATGTCACAAGACCAGCCTGCTACTCAACACATGCTGGCAAAACCCAGTGTAATCAGTCCTAAAGAATTCTATTCAGATGGCATTATCTCAATGTCACCTGAAGACCGTGTCTACTGCAGCTGAGTCACATAGTCGAGGAACACGACAGAATTGTTGCAGCCAGTATTCACAGACACACGCAACTGAGAACATTTTTAATCCTTTAGACATGTTGAGCAAAGGATTAATGCCATTTTCAGAATTCATACTACTTCCTAAAATGTGAAGCTGTTAACTATATTTACACGCTGCTCTCAAACTGCTGGCTACAGCATTTCAGCACCTCAATAGGACTCGTGAAAGTTATTTATTGCTGTTAAAGGTTTCTTTTAAGCCGCATCCAAGTTTTCCCAGTTGGGCCCTCAGATAAAAATAGTGCAGTATAACCAGATACAAATTTAGGTTCGGCATTATATTTCAAAACATTGTGTTTTCAGGTTCTAATAACACAAGTGTGTCCTGAAATGTATGAACCGCCCGACACCTTTAGCTTGAGGAAAATAAAGCTGTTCTAACAAAGCCTGTTTACAAGATGTGTGCTCGGGCTACAAGCCAACAACACGTCTCACTCTGTGCTCAACGACTGCAGCGGCTGTTCTGTGCGTGTCCTGACCTTTTAAACTACCCAACTGGAAAAGGGTGACATCATGCAATCGCCAACACCAAATGCACACTTACACATTCTAGCCAACACACACACTCATCTTCTTTTTGGGATGATGCTGACAAATAATCAACAAAGACAAACCAAGAAAATAAATAGAACAGAACGCACAGAATGCCACGGCCTATCAGAAAACAGATATTAGCCGCCTCAACTTTTGACCCTTTGCATCAGTTTCTTAATAATTTGTCTTTAGGCACTCACAAAATGCATCTTTCTTACAAAATAATGTGATGTCCTTGAGTATGTTTGTAATTTTTTTACTATAATAATAATAATAATAATTACCCTAATAACGCACCTCTAGTGTGTTTGATTTAATTTATAATGTTTAGAAATTAATACTGCACTTAAGCATTTTGCTGATGTATGTACAACACAAACATAATATAATATTCTTCCTAAGCTTCAAGCCTCCAACAAGTTAGGTGAGAAAAGCCTAGTGTAGTTTTTGTTTTATCCCGCTATCAAATCAGCTAAAACCAAAAAGGTAAAACATCCCCTCCTCATTTGAGTAAATTAATGACAGGTTATGTGGTTTGATATAAAATATAAATCATTAATTCGAGCAAATTCAGTACTAGATCAATCAATGTTGTTCTTTTTAAATCAATCCTAACTGACACAGATCAATAAGGTATTTTTGAAGCAAATAGTTTTTTCAAGACTTCTCCAGGCTATTTTCAATATAACAATATAAACCGTGGGATCTCTGTTGTTCTTTAAGGGTGTGTTGACGTTAATTGCCACAAGTTTTTTTATTCTAGTTGCACTAACTGTCAGTAATTGAATGTTCCTTTATTCCCTTCGCTGTATAGTTACATAAAAGGCATGCTACAACTCGACTGATCCATCCCAAAGACAAAACTACATATTAAAAGTAAAACAAAAATGCGGTGTTTTTCCTCATCGCCGTTCAGTCTAATTCTTACAGCGTCATACTGTAACAAACAGCAAGTGAAGTGAAAAATAAACAACAAACTCTCCTTGGTAAATAAGATTGATAGAGGGGAGGCTGAATGAATACAACATGTTGTGGCTTTCCTGCCGTCGAACATGGAGTATCAACAAGCCGCTGAGCTCTGTTTCCAACACAGCCCGGGGTTACAGAGGGGGGCGTGGTGCTCTACCAAAACACCACTTACCCCATAATGGCGGGCGGCTGTCATATTGTTATGACAGCAGCGCGTAGTTTTAGTACGAACACAGCTTCAAAGCCAATCAAATAATTAGACGTGAATCGTCGTTATGAAACAACAAGTCGTCCACTTGAATCCTAATAACTATGTGAAAGATTACGGGTTGTACATTAAATTGTTCTCTGCTACACTGCTGCTTGAATAACATTTCGCCAGTGCGTCGTAATCACTTAACCATTCCGCTGCAGCACGAGGGCAGCTGGTAGCAATGTACACGCAGGTCGCGCGACTACCGTGTAGCTCGAGGGTTCACGAGCGGGTGAACAACCGTCGAAAGCTGGCAGCCATAGCTAGAAGAAACATCGACCAAACTGGCCTTTACTTACACTAAACTGGGTGTGAACATGTCATCCGATGTTTCAGCAGGAGATACTAGCCACACTTGCGTATTATTACATATTTACACACCGTTTGTGGGCGCATTTTAATGTAACGCTAGCCTGTCCGAAAACGGGACTGTCCAGACAAATTAGGAGGTAGATAACTGCACACTTCAGGCCACATGTTCAAGTACCAGTGGCTGAATCCACGATGAGCCAAGTAAGATTAACTACAAAAGGGCAAAACACTATAATAAACAACTTAAGGGAATCGCTACACCGTTGAAGAAAGTATTCCAATATTAATCAAATTAAAGACACTGATGGCCTACCTTTGGGTGGCAACATGACCTCCCCATTTTCTCTCTTCACTGCAGAAATGTTGTTAAATCTGCCGATATCGTTGGTGCTAACGTAACTCCCAGGACCGGGGGTCAACAAATGTGTCTTTTTCTCTTCTCCGCCTCCTTTCGCCTTCTCCCTTTCGTTCTCCCGCTGTTTATCTTTACTCGGTTTCTTGGTTTTAGTGGTAAAAGGCGCCTTGTGGAGGAAGAAATCGCTCTGTTTGAAGACTTTATGTGTGTTCGTCGGCGGGTGGGATCCAACGACAGCAGGCGCCGGAGGCTTGTCGCCGCTCGCCTTGACCGGGCTGAAGCTCCACAAGCCCGCGCTGCTGGCAGGACCCTGCTGCTTCGGTGGCTGCTGGAGTTTCTCTTTGCCGCTACAGTTGCCTCCCACTCCTCCGTCCCTGCTGACTTTCCTGGGTTTAACGCTCCTCTCCTCGACTCGGACCTTCTTGGGCGGCGGCGGGTTGAAATCCCGAGAAGACTGAGAGCGGTTGTCTGGAGTTCTCTTCGCCTCTGTCGTCTTTGGGAGTGAGCTTTTGACGGGAGCGACCGCCGGGGCTACCGCAGTAGCAGCAGCTCCGATGAGGTGAACGGAGCCCTGCGAGTCAGCCATCTTGAGGCTTCTCTCTATTTACTCTCTTCCCCCCGACGGCCGCGCGACATGCAAGCAGGCAATATGGGGGCGGGGCATACTGTTGATTGACACGCGGATGAAGAGGGGCGGAGTTACAGGGCCTGAGTGACAAGAGAAGGTGCAATTAGAATCGGTGTACACCGAATTTAATGAACAGTTGTGGACAACTCAGAGATGGATGAACGAATGTAGATTGTTTAATCGAGTGACGAGTGTACTTTGGAAATGCAAACATTTTAAAACCTTGGTTAATGACGAGATCAGATATGCAGTAATGCACCAGATTTGACTAGCTCATACATGTGATGGTATAATTTACAATTTTTTTTTACTTTTTTGAGAGTATTCAGTATTTCAAGTCATAAAGCTCCAGTCTGAGTTAGACGTCCATGTTAATTGAGATTTGGCATTTCCTCTCCAGGAGCCAACTGTTAAGGATAATCAACTGGTCACAAGTGATTGACAGAGCACGTTGAAAAGTGTAAGAGGTGATGGTGGTGGCCTCTTGTGTGCATGTGAAAATGAGATAAACTTCTTATCTTCCCAACTGGATTATCTTATCACTCTCTCACATACAACACAACATTATACAATGTCATCACCGAAGCTTGTTGTCACCTTGATTTACTGAGATAAAAATATTTTCTTCGCTCAGACTGAGTGGCGGAGCTCTCAGTACAAGGACTATCAGTGTGACAGTCGGCCATGAATATTAAACATGATTAATGGCAGAACAGGGCGGGTTGTAAAATAACAACTGGCTGTAAGCATTTCGACAAGATTATTGTACGAAGCAAGTGAGAAGGGGGATTTGTTGAGGGACACATATGGAAGCAAGTATGTGAAAGTGTGTAACTTGCAAATCCAACAACTATGTGTCTATATAAATCAGGTTGAATATGTTTAATGGTCTGGGCTTTAAAACAGAGCTTGAACAGTTTTCAATGGATTCAGATGGCAGTGCAGCCTGCTGCTACTGCTCACATACACCGAACACTGATTGGCTATATTTATAAGCCATTACATAACATGCTAAACTGCTCCATGGGAAACTAAGGTGACCCAGTTTAGATAGCAACCTGGCTTAATTCATACTACACACTCAGAGTTAGTGTGCAGACTTTGCTCACACTTTTTGTCTTTACCTGCGCTGCAATAAAGAAACTAACTGCCTATATTGTCAGGTGTTTAATTGTGTATTCAACAAAAGAAGAACAGTCGATTTTCTTTGTTTTAAGTTTTTTGTATTTTTCTTTAAGTTATGGCCCTGCATGCCTTCCAATGTTAAGTGCTGCACAACTACAGATAGTGAATTAAAATTTATCCCACAGATCACTGTGAGATGTTTTTATATTAATAACTATAATCAATGAGGACATGGTCATAAAATATGGCACTGGGTGTGCGGGTATAATTAATCTAAAATTAGCATAAGATACATGTGAGCAACAGCAAATAATTGCAGTCCGCCTGACCACCAGCTGCGCCTGGATATGTGGAGAAACTACAAATCAAGTCTTGCGTAAGGCGGTGAGCGAACGTGTATTTACCACCTGCAGTGATCAATTAATTGCCATATTATGTGTGTGCGCGTATATTCGGCGCTGCAGATCTTGCAGGTGTCAGAAGATCTCCTGCTGTGATTTCCCACAATTTCTGAGCCAGTCTTCGACATTTTCGAAATTTACATGTGTAGAGCTGTCAGCAGCAGTGGAGAGAAACCAAGTACATCTACTTAAATATTAGTACTTTACCAAGATTTTTCAATTTTATGCTACTTCATACTTCTACTCTAATATGCATATACACAAACTACTTTTACCAGCTGCAACAGTACAATAAAACATTGCAATTTCCATTCCTATTAAGTTTGAAATGCAGTTTAACTTGTAATAGACAAGTTTAATGTGGCTTTATTGGTACTTTTACTCAAAGAAAGGATCTGATTACATCCAGAAATAATTCAGAGCGACTGATTTGACTGCTTACACACTTCCTGAGCACATATATTTCAATACATTATCACACACAAATAAAAAAAAGGAGGCTTGTTTACATAATGTTCATTTTTACTGATTGCTTTCTGCAACATACAAACATTTCGGGTGTGTGTGTGTGTGTGTATTAGACGGGGGGACGAGGCGTGGCTGAGTAGGAGTCCCATGGGAAGCGATGAGCAAGCAGCAGCGAATTCTATCGCTCGCGCTCATAACACTAATGATGATTGGTGGAGAAGGGAGGGCGGGCTCTCAAAGGCACAGGTGAGCTCTTTCTGAGATCAAGGACAGTGTGCATATGTGGGGGGGTTGTTGGATGGATAAGCATGTGGTGGATAAACAGAAAGAAATTGAACAGAAACAAAACCAGTTGAGAAATGATAAGTAGCACACAGATGTGTTGAAAGGTCGCTGCATCTCCACTGCAGGTTTTACATAAGAAGAGCAAGCTGCGTAACATGACGACTAAAACGTAGGATATGGAGGAGAATGAAAAAGTGAGGCATGTGGTAAATAAGAAAAGAGAAGTGATGGTTGAGTGGGGAGCAGTGAAACAACAAACAACCGCATATACAAAAATAACTTTAAAATACCATTTACAAAAAAAGACCATTATTATTATTATCATCATTAATAATATTATTATTAATACAATCTTATTCGGAGCCCGTTGTAGCTATCTGAAAGGGCGGCTGGCAGTCAACGCTTTTCTTCTGTCAAACAATTATAACAAAAAAAAAATGTAAATCTTTTAAGCATTTGTTAAAAAAATAACCCTGAAATATTTGCCAGAAGAAAGAAACAAAAAAGGGGGAACAGAATAATTTACAGTTTCAAAGGAAACATTGTGTTGGGGGAGGAATCATCATCATGCACTGACTTTCTTACATCTCCTATTATTTAGAATATTTAAGAGATAGCAAACAAAATCGGAAATAATATAAATCTAAACTGCCCTGTACAGCTCTTCATCTTTATAAAACAATGCATATACTGTATAGTTATGGTAGATAGAAGTTATCAGAAAATAATAATAAGCAGGAGGAAACAGTAGTCCTGGGTTCCTAGCTGCTGCCGCCTTATTGGTTCATTGTCTCGCATACAAAAGCAGGTCAATTTGGTGGTCAGATGAGAAACCATAGCAGCCAGATTTGTTACTTTGGAAACCAAAACTAGTGTTGGATCTCCTGAGGGGAATTTTTATGTCTGTCAAGTCCCAAGAGAGATTCAGGTGTTGTGTAACATAACACAGGTTTATTGAGAGTAAACATAAAAATGGACTTGCATGGTCGTTCACCTGATGGCCGATTCAACAGGAAGAGAGAACATGTGAAACACCTGAAAAGCTATGAAAAACGATAACGGCAGGACAGTGTATAAGAAAATGAAATAAACAGCAGTTATAAGTCCTAAAGTAAGTCCGAAGAAGCCAAGTACATGACCGGAAATGAAGAGAAGAAAGAAAGCCAACTTAAGGAGACTCGTTGGCTCTCTTCTCTGAGAAGCAGACTAAGGCAGGTTCATGGTCCCAGCAGTGAGCGCCAGAGTTACAGAGCTGACGTGTTTGGTCATTACTAATGTTTTATCTTTAAGTGGGATTGGACTGGAAATTTACACACCTACGCCTACGGTTAGGGTTGGTTTTACAGGTACAATATGTAGCAAATCTGATCAAGCTAGCGCTTCATGTATCTCACTTCCAACCAACAGGGGGCGACATATTACAAGAAAGTCGAGGTGTCGACCCCTATGCTAAGAAATAAGGAATTGCTAGCTGGTTCAGGCTAAAATTATCCTCTTTAAATAATCCTTTTAAGTGAACATTCTGAATCATTATCTGAGCAGCCATTAAAGGAAAATTATCCTAAATGGATTAATCACTAGATTACAATTACAACTGTTTACAGTATCATCAGCATATAGTATCACCTTTTCCAGAACCCACATATGTTTCAAGTCTTGATATGTCTTCATTCAGCTTTGCCTTCTCACGCCACAGGAGAATGGCAATGACATTCACTGTTCCACTGCCACCGAACAAACTGATATTTAACAGCAACACAGCCAACATGGCTTCTACTGACCCCTAGAATGACCAAACTGCGTCAATCTACAACTCTTGCGGAACGGAGGTCAGCATAGAAATATAATGTAATAGAGCAACAATACTGCAGCTAACACTTGAGTATATCCTACGGAAAACATGATGGAGGGGAGGGAAGGTGAATATAGTAAGCTTAAGTCTTTCTGTGTCTATGCCGATCCTTAGTAATGCAGCACCAGCACACAGAAAGAGGGAGAGAGACAGACAGATACAGAGAGAGAGCACCCTGGCAACCTGTACATACCCAACCGAAGAGGTTGCATCATGAGTAGTAGATTATCTAGTTTCGCTTTGAAGATTGTTGTTCATTCAGTAGGAGGAAGCGTACACCTTCTGGGAGATTGTTTAAACCTCTGGAATCAGCTTCCCACAGTAGGTTTAGTGATTCAAGATAATTCCCGATTCATGACGAAAAAAAAGTATCAATTTCAAAATTTCAAATTTGGTTTGAATCAAAGCATTCGTCCGGTTAACTTAAAGAGAACACTATCCATTTAGCATGTTTACCATGTCATGTTTACTCCTCTATTTAGCCTAAGAAGGGATATGATGAGTCTACAGCTCATAGAGAAGAACATCTTTCTTTCCTCACTTACTCTCAAGTCACCAAAAATGGGTGAAAAACAGGAATTATCTTTCAATCATTAAGAGAGAAATAACCAGACTGGTCCCAAGTCAGCGGCAAGCCAATTCAGCAGTGTGTTCTTCTGCTTTGTGACATGTGGAAAGAGGGAGCTGAGGAGGACAGGGAGCAGGAGGAAGAGAGGAGCTCAGTCTTTAGAAGATGTTGGCACAGAATTACAGTTTCTCTGTAAAAATGTGCTGTCGCTGTGGCAGCGATCAACTTGGTTCTTGACCAGACAGGTGACGATTGGTAGAGTCCATCTCCTAGAAAGGGAGGACAATGTTGGTGGACTTGAAGACGGATCGTTTCCATCATGTCCACTCCAGGGGGGGTTCTCGAGGGCCTTTTGGCTGAATGCAGCGGTTACCGAACCCTGAAAGAAAGAGAAACAAATATTCTTAGCTCGGCTTTTTTTGCTTTGTATCGAATAAAGTAAATGTAACAACTTCCCGAGAGGCCTTCTTGGTGTCGAACTGGAACATTTTCCGCTTATGCAGTTCAAAGCTCAGTTTCAAAAGTTGCAGATGTAATCATCAAAAGCTCCACACATCAAAAAATAGTGGCTTAAAAAAAAAACATGTTTGTAAACATTTTTATTTGCGGATTCATTAAAAAAAAAAAAGAGTTTGTGCAGCGACCCGTCGAAGAAAAACCTGGCCAACCACAGCCTCAGTGACAGAAACAACGTCAGAACCACCGTCAGACATAAGAAGGAAGACTTACCCACCCAGGTCTGCCTTGCTGTCTGTTGCTGTGGTACCAGCAGCTGCAGGGTCAGCTGGAGACGTCTTCTTAACGCACTCTGACAAATCTACAGAAACGGACACACAGGTTACTGGGGTGGAAATATTGTGAGGATAACAGTGGTGTTAGTGCTCACCAAGTGTTGTATAACGGCGTTAGTGATGTAAGAGTTTATTGTTTTCTCTGAGGGCAGGAACCAACTTTTGTTAAAACTGAATAAGTAACAAGATTTGATTGAGAGTTTCCTTTATAACAGTAGGTCATATCAATAATCAGGTATGTTTCATTATGTTAAATGTTTGGTCAACAGGCTGATAAACTAAGAATTAATGTCCTGATGTGAGCAAGGACTCGAATATTCTGTCTGTAAGACACGCTCTGAAGCTACTGAAGCAATACATTGGCAGTAACCAGCATCACACCCTCCATAAAGCACGGACAGGCGTACACACACACTTCCGTTGCACCTCTCTATAGGCGTTTTTATGTTTTCCAGCCATTTCTCGCTCTTTCACGCTAGGACTCCCTCGATCTTACAGGCGCCTTTAGTTCTCAGAGTTACTGCTCTCTGGCTAATTTGTAAAACACTGACGGTATTATTCCTGCTCTGCTGACTCAAATCTATAAGATCACATAAACAACACACAGGTAGAAACAACACACACTCATGTCTCACCGTTGTGTGAACCCCTCCATCCAACCGAGGTGGATGTGCTCACTTCCAAAGGGTCTGGTGGAGAAAAATGAGGGAATCAAACAACAACAAAAAAACACACTTAGGACAAATAAACATGTGCCGATTCATTCATGCACTGTTACTTTCAAACACAGTATGTTAAACCTTTTCCATCTTTCCTCCTCATTCATACTAGTCCATTAAACCATCTTTCAGTCTGACATTGGAATACAACCTCTATTCGATGACAAAGATGCAACAAAGCTTCAGATTCACTTGTTCAGAAATATTCAAGTTAAAACGCAGAGGCCTCCTTGGACACGGAGTGTACCTTCCTTATACCGTGTACATCTACCAATCATTCATTTTCAATATATGTGCATGTGTCTTAGTAGGTACCTTATTTGAAATATTATTTGAAACACTTGAGGTCTGAAATAGCCAATGGTGCCCTCTAGTGTTCTATAATTGATAGTCTCACATTTCAACTGTTACATGCTTCTCTTGTCTTCTAATGTAGTTCAATATTTTAATACCGTCCTCTAATAATAGCAACATTACAGAGCATAGCAGAACACAGCAGAAGGCAGCAGGATTGCCAAGTTATTAAAGAGACCATCATCTGAGAGTGAGGTCACAGGGCTGATACCAACAATATGTGTCCCTCTGTCCGTTTGAAGTGAGGATAAGAGACCGAGCCTCTACCTGTTCATTCATTGTAAGGCACCAGATAAGAGGACCAGATAAAATGGGAGCATCTGTTCATCAGCTTGTATCAGAGGCTACCAACTCTAACGAACAACAACCGCTGATGGTTTAGTCCTCACACCAACATACATTAGTTTCCCCGAAAGCAAAGCAATTCACCAGCAGAAAACACTATGTTTCTTTTTTTTCTTATATAATGAAGACTGCTGTTTATAATAATAATTGATCCATCCACCTTGACCAACAACATGGACCCATAAAACCACCTGAGATGTATCCAGGAGGTGAGCCACTGACGCCACTGGAAACACACCTGTGAATCTTGACCAATGCAAACGCACCTGTGGCCAGTATGAAGGACTCAGGGGTTCTCTCGGGGAGGGGGGGAGGGGAGTCGTCACTGTCCCAGCTGTCTGGGTTAAAAAGGTCAGAGGTCAAATGAGAAGCAACGTTAAGTACTGGCCGAGAAGAAAAACAAGACGGAGATGAGATTGAGACAAAGAGACGCTCAACAGATGGAACTAATAACGAGTTTATCCTTGTTTCCTCCTGAACCTGATCGACCTGTTATTGACAGATCATTTATAAAAAGGACGTATCCGGTGTGAACCTGTAGTATTACTTTCAATCATGTATTTTTATTGATTTATACTAAATAAGTAGAATGTCAGTGTGCAGATTGTCCTTTTGTTGATGCTGTATCTGAGATATTGACATGCAATTATGTCTGTTGAATTAAAAAATAAAAAACATTGGTATATTATGAGGCCTGACAAGCAGAAAATATGATAAAGAATAATCCACATTTGATCAGGAAGCTGGGCAGCCTCTTGTATTCTTAATTATTAATAAACGTTCAAGTCAGTCTGAGTCGCAGTTAAAATCTTTGATTTGTTCCAGACGGTCACTGATTACATTTCCTGATCTTATCTTGTCTAAATTGTGCATCGTTTGCCCTTCTCCATCTCTCAGGGCAATATTTTCCACGTATGAAAGCTTTGTAAATTTCCCCCAGGTCATTAGCATTACGATTAGCTCCTGCTGCAGCATGTGATGAAAAGGAAGCAATGCAATCAGGCATGTAATGGGGGAAAGATTATTTTGTTTTTGTTCCACCTGGTTCAGGAGTGTAGCTGCTACTGGTTCTCCCAGATGAGGATGTGCAGTATTGATTTCGTTCAACACTCTTTATGATATGCAATTACATGATTGTTTTGTGTTGACTTCATTATACCGACTGTTATCTCAGACAGACAAAACACTGCTGCCAGAATATTTATGCGTTTAACTTACAATGATAAGGAATCATTTGGTATTAATTACTTTAGACTCCTACTTTCTTGTTCTCACAGAGACCTGGTGATTTCTCAGGGAAGCCGGAGTCCCTCATTTTATTTTCTTATTAATTGATCATTATAAACTAATTTTCCTAGCTGTAACGATCAATTGTGATCGCTCAGCTTCAATGACGCTAACAGCGATCAATTAATCGTAATACTGAATGTTGTGGATCAAAATACGGCTTCTACTGATAGTAAAGTGTTTTTTGTTGTTATTATCTTTTACAAATTTTATATGAAACTATTCTTATGATGTTTATTAAATTTTAAAACAAGAGTTTAACTTTATTCAAAGGAATATTTTATTAAAATATGTTTATTTAATTATATTTTTTTACACCATCTTTTAACTATTCATATTTTTTCGTTATCAGTGTGTCACTGACTTTTTCAAAGTATTTTGTAATAGAGACAACCTGTATAAAACGTGCAATACAAACAAGGTGTGATTGATTAATTCAGAGGGAACTGACGTATCACAAGGAAGCGATTAGCTCAGGGCAACTCATCAACAAGCAGTCATTAGAGTCTTGCAACCAATCAAACAGCAGCCGTTAGCGTTCTCCTAACCAAATTACGAAGCGTTGCTGCAGCCAAATCAATGTACCAGAAAAAGCCAAGCAGACCAAAACTCAAGAGGACACTTCACAACCGTGAAGTAAATGTTTCTGCATTTGGTTTTAAATATTGGAGATACTTATGAAGTGCATGATGTATATGATGACAGGCATTTAAACGCCACCATGACATTCAGAGTTGAAATACGAAAACATAGTCTCGCCTTCACTGGTGTTTTAATCAACGGAAAAGCTGAGTGAAGCAGGAGAGTTCAAATGGGATTGAACTCTGCTGTTGTCCAATCACCCCTCTTTGAAAACATTAATAAAGGGATGGTTTCACTTAAATTCAATCTTGTTCAAGAAATAACAGCCGTCAGTCTCTGTTAAATTGACTTGTTTCCCTCTTTTACTTGTAGAACGAACTGTTTAAATGGATTTACATCATGCATCCTCACAGATTCATCCACATATTTAAAAACTTCTCTTGCACCCAGAACTCATTCAGTAACAAAACTGTCCCGAGCTTGTCCAGTCCAAAAACACTCCATGTCAGCCCCGATCACAGCATGGATCAGATTTCAGAATCTCATGATTTTGAAATCAAGAAGAAAGGACGCATCACAATCCGGACACCCCAGAAGATTAAAAACTGCAATGCATCGCCGCAGTCATGACATCGTGCACACACACAGCAAGTAGTGTGACACTCCTGCTCAATCCAACGTGCAAAAACGTGGCAAGTGTGTATCATCAGTATCATGCAGTTCGGATCCGTCACCATCCAACATGCGCAGTTTCCTTGAACAAACACACACACACACTTGCATTGAAACAAAGGATGAAAACAATGCATTTATTTCTCTTCTTCACAAGTCCACTCACTCAAACAAGCTGAAAGAAAAAGAGGAACCGTTGCTTTGACAGATGTTTTGTCTGTGAACATTTGCTGCATTCCTCCGGCCAATCAATTAGTCATACGGCCGGGTTTATGAGAGACTTACAAGAAACTCTCTCACTCTGCCTCCTGGTTCCATTTTTTTCTGACTTTTATTTTCACTGTTACTTCTGCTTCTTACTTTACCAGCAGTGTGTGGTTGCATGATTAACCTTGTGATTATGTGTGTGCTGTCTGTTCTTTATTTCCTTATTGACACAAAAATGCAGCACTTCCAGTACTGTGGGGGTTTTCCCCTGATCATCTGTGAGAGTGAATTATAGTGACAGGTTGGCAGACATCTCTAATGCTTCATGAGAAAGTCATCTGACATTAAGGGAACTTCAGTGGGGTTGGTTAACTTTAGATCACTTTCGAGTTTATTGAACTCATTTTGTAAACTGTTGTTCATCAATCAAGACTGAATTTAGTTAAGTCTTAAATCTAAACTGAAATGTTTGTCTGTGAGCTTGTTTATTGAATCTGTGAAGACAGCAGCCGGTTAGTTGAAAAAAACATAGATCCAGTCACTCAGTTAAACAGTAAAGTGTAAAGCTTGTTGACATACTTGCTGTGGCTGCATTGGGCAATGGAGAGCTCTGTCCTGCGATTGACATGGGTGACACCTTCCTCGGCTGGTCGCCATGGTGAAGGGATGCGGTAACCACGGCTGTCGCTGTGGATACACTAGTATGATAACCTTCCCCTCCTCCAGACATCTCTCCATCCCCCTCTTCATCCGAGTTATCGGAGTGCAGAGGGTTGGTGAAACTCAGAGCAGTTCTAACAGGAGTGGAGGAGGAGGAGGAAGAAGAGAGCTGACATGAGGAAGAGGAGGAGGAAGGAGCTACACGGTCTGATGAGGAGGAGGATGAGGAGGTCTTTGGGAACTGTTTATCAGGACTGTTGCAGGGTTGAGCCCACGCTGCCTGGCCGGCCTTTAACTCCAATCTTTCCCCTCCCTGTGAATCGCCCTTCTCACTCTTTACAGGAAGATGGTTCGGTCTAGCTAGGACGCCTCCATCCGCTTGACTCTCCCCAAATCCACCTGCTCCTCCCTCCGTGCCCGAGTCCTCTGACAACGAGGAGCTTGATGTCAGCAGGGATTGGCCAGAACGGGCTTTGAAGGCATGGCTTCTTTGCAGCATGCCCGAGTTAATGGCTGACCCGCTGCTGACTCCGCCTGCTACTCCAATGGAGGAGGAAGTGTCAAAGCTACGAAGTCCTTCTTGCAACGGCACCTTTTTAATCTCAATGCTGAGCTTTCTTTCTATCCGAGGAGCACCGGAGCATTCAACAACCGGAGAGAGGGGGGAGGAGGGAGTCTGAGTCTGGCTTTGGCCCGATTCTGATTTTGTTGATGTTGAAGATAATTTGCTGTTATAGTTGTCATTGAGATCTAGATTTGAGACCTGGGTCTGCTGTTTCCCACCTAGCCGATCTTGATCTTTTTGTTCTGATGGACTGGTCTGTGAGTTTGTCGGACTGGGTCCTGACTGGATCTGCTGCTGGTCCACGCCTTCATTCTGAAAATGAAAGGAAACAGAAACAACCTTGAACCTTCCGCATTCTTTTAGCATTGGGGCACGTCTGAAAAGAAGGCAGAGGCATCATTCAAGGAGGACTTCCCAATTTCTCCCATTCTACATTATTCTTCTTGGCCTGGTTGACTAAAGCCCAGGTAACATATTGTTCCATGTTTGAACCCAGCCAGGGACATTCCTACATGTCATTCCATGGATCATAAAAACATGTTTATGGAATCAGCTGTGCAGAGATATATTTCTATAAAAATAACATATATAGTACAAATAAAGAATTACTTTCTGCAGTTCAAGATGTTTTATATTGCTGCCGTATTGCTTAATTTACCTTCGTCACGTTTTGTTGTGCGGTGGCCAGGACATGTATGACAGGTTTGGGGTGGTAGCGGTCGTTGTCCTGTCGTACGTTGGTGACAGTGGGGAAGGCAGATGGTGGAGATGGGGTCAGAATGGGGGGTACAGGGTGAGGCTCCGGGGGCTGGAGTATCTCCTCCTTCACGTCACCTTCTACCTGGGAACTAAAAAGAAAGCAAGAACAAATCTGTTAAACGACAAAGAGAAACACTGAACCAGACAAGAACTCCACTGAACGAACGATTATGAACTCTGACATTGATGTTCTTTACTAAGACAACGCACTTCCTCTGAGCTTGAAATGTCAAAGCGCCATGATTAAAACATTAAGCTCCTGCCAGGATTGCAAATTCATAGAGATTAAGAAGAGTGAGGAAAAGAATTAATTGGTATGCAAAAATATTCCACTTTCCATGCTAGACTACGAGTTGTTGAAATGTTGAAGTGGAAAGCTTGAATTATGAAAAAGAGGAATAAGGTCAGAGAGCGCCTTAAACACAGAGAGAAGTGTTGAACACCACTGAGGAAAAGGATGAAAAGAATTTCATCATCCTAGTCAGACAACTTCTAGACATCCATGTTTAAATATTTAATTATTCTCCATCTCAAAAAGGAGAAAAAATTAAAGCAGGACATGCAGGATGAAACTCACTACATGTGTAATAAAGTGAGCTTCACACATGAGTGAAACCAAGCAGCAGTTTTTCTTCACGTTTTTACCACTAGGGGGCAGAACTTTAAAAAAGGTAGCACCTTGCTTACCACACAGCTGAGACAAATAGCATGTCGTCAGACAAGTTTCCACTGTCAGACAGCGCTCACCTGTATTTTAAGTTTGTCATGAACTGCAATGCAAAGTCTAAGACATATCACACATTTGTTTAGACTATATTGTATTTTCTTCTTTACCATGAAGCAGATCACTTGGGTCCAACTATCTAATGTCAATAACATGCAAATCTTTCTCCCTCGCAGGTACCAAAGAGCATCCAAATACTGACAGCTAGGTCAGTGACGATCAGTGTTATTTCTAGCCACTAAAAGCCACACGGCAGCGTGGGGAACAATTACATTTAGAGCACTGTTCATATCTGTAATGTGCTTGTAAGCTACTTCTCAACAAAGCTTCCAAAACACACCGTGTGAGAATCACACACACACACACACACACACACACACACTCACGTCCCATTTGTAAATCTATTTGGGCTTTGTAACACATCGGGGCGGCGCGCTACAGACCCTGATTGATTAGGTTCA
>CAAKHC010007078.1:58290-73377 GCA_901007825.1 Macroramphosus scolopax
TTACAAAGGTATCCCCTCTCCCTCCGGATGCAGCTACTATTATTAGACTGAAAGGCATTATGGGAGAGAGGTGATGTCACAATAATCAACATAGTTTCCTAAGCAGGAAGTCAGCCCTGGGTGACAGCCAATTCACTCTCATCCTCTCTATGCCCTCACTCCTAATGTTAGTCTATCGTCCACACGGTCCCATTCATTCATCTTCCTCTCTCTTGTCTTTTATCTTCATAAGTTATAACAAGTACAAGTACGTGCTTCTTGTATCACTATAAGTGAAATAGTTTCAGCTTTTCTGTAATAACTTTCAAACTCCAATAACTACTCTCAATGCAGAGTTAGCTTCCAGCCTCACAAGCTATATTCTTGACAGTAGCTTCCTCAATACTGATGTATAATGATGTTGGATGAGGAGTTGGAGCCTCCTTCAGTATTCCCGTACCTGAGTGTATTTCAAGAAAACTGCCTTTAAAAAAGGGATAATTTGTAATAGAATCTGGCTGATAATACCACTTTCTTCCTCAAGAGGCGATAGTGAGTCAGTGTAGCATGAAAGGAATGCAGCTGCACCAGAGGGCTGCGCCTCCGTACTCATAGAATAGACCTACACTAGCTATTTCTCTCCAGAGCTTTTTACCGTTTGTAGTTACACTGTAGCAACATGAGGGAGCAGCGGGGCCCAGACCAGCAACCCTACAGAGGTTATCAGGTGCTTGTATCAGGGATCCTTCTTACATTCACCACCTAAAGCTTGTGACTGTAGGTGAGCGGTTGACCCTTCGGCTCATGTTAAGGAAGTTAGTATTTGTTATTTTTCTTACAATCAGGTGGACGTGCCAATTTTCTGGGAATAATCTGCCCCTTATTGGTTCGGGGTGTGAAATATGAAGTGATCGCCTGTTCAGGTCGTCTTCAAATTGTACCATAAATTATAAAATAATCCAGTCGGGACTTTAATAATGAGCAAGGGAATTAAATGTTGAACATCCTAAATGTTTTGTGTTTCGTCACATGTAAAGTTTTTATTGCCTTGGCTGAACTTCTAGGTCGAGGAGGAACAGGCACAATGTGTGTGTTTGTTTTTGCGCAATATTGGGCAAAGGAGGATAGTGAAAAGTAAATTAGAATGAGGGCAATGATGACTGACAAAGTAAAGCTTTTTTTTAGCCTCTTTTAAATAGGTCTAATGGTGTGCTGTCCTCTGAGACTGACCTGGAAAGGAGACCTCTCTCTCTCTTTTTGGCACAAACTCTGCAACTCTTTAAGTCTGTGAAAGAGCAGGGTTTTCTGGAGGCCTTTCTTCAATTCCTCCTAACCTCTTCCTCCCCTGTGACTAATTATTTGTGTTGTTTTTTTTTCTTCCCTGAGTGTGTTACTCAGCAACATCCTGTCTTTCTTTAACACCAGACAGCGCGCACAATGTTTGTGTGTCTGTGTGTGTCATACCATGCCATCGTGTATCTGCGTGCTGGTGGGACTCTCCAGTAGCTGCAGTTGTTTCTGAAAAAGCTGAGCGATTGCTCTGTGAACTAACTCGTACTGCTCCTAGAGTGAGAGAGGGAGAGGGCAAGAGAAGGACATATTGAAGCATGGATGGAGAAAAGTGTTGCAAAAATCCGAACAGAAGAGGTAAATGAGGTGAAGGATGAGGAAGATGAGAAAGGGTTTCAGGAGGTCGATACACAAGCAAAATCTTTTCCATGTCTGTACTCAAAAACATTCATTTATAATGAAAAACAACCTCTGTGTAAACAAAGAAACAACCTTCACTGACACTGAACACTCATCCCATTACTTTCCCCAGCCGAACAGGAAGCGTCCAGCTCTACCTTTTTCACAAATCTCATTATAGTCCTCCACTTCCTGAAAAATTGATTTACGTAATGTTTCACATAACTTAGGCGGGAGACAATTAATTCAAAAGCGTGTCGATATCAGTCGGGTAACTTATCTGACATGGCCCACCATGCATTGTAATGAGTGTGTGGGAGGGATGATTGTAAAAGAAAAAAAAGGGTTTTCAATACAGCAAAGGAAAATGTTTGTCACAGTAAGATAAGGATATGACTCATAGATGTGGGTTATGGTCAGGTGGGATTCATTGTAGTAAACTACACAAGAAACAAGTGCACCAATGTCAAAGTTGGTGGTAAACAAACTCATCTAGTTACAAATAATGGTGGGAATGTGTCAACATCGAGCTTTTAAAAAGCTGAGGTTACGTAAATATTTGATTATATTTTTATGAAATTACAGTTCAGGTGAAATCTATGTTACATGCTGCATTTCTAGACCCCAAACTATCCTTAAGGCTCATTGGCTTAATGATGAAGATACAAATTGAAATCTAAAAAACAAACCTTGGTCTGAACAGCCGAGTGTCGCTGCGTCCTCATTTCTTGGATCAACCGGAAAACGTTAAAATCCTCCGGAATTTTCTTTAATAGAAAAAAAACAAAAGGATTAATACTGACTTGAATGTTAACATTCAGTGTTTGTGTGTTTGTACAGATGTGGAGTCACATACCCCGGCTTTGAGGAGGTTCCACGTGTAATCGATTGCGCAGATAGCACCCGTCCTCCCACAGCCGGCACTGTACAGTCACAGTTATACACATTAGGTTCTGCATAAGCACACGTGCAAAGACACAACAATACATTCTGGAAGTTCTTCCTCCTAATCGCAAACAGAAGTACCCAAAACTACATTGAACTCCAAACCTGAATTTCTACACAGCAAAACTCGTGCATATCTTTATGTAACAACAACATCACTTCCAGACAGGATGGAGACAGGAGCTACACAGAAGCTGAGATTATGTGGCATCACCTTTGACACGCACACACACACACAAAATCATAAAACTTCATCTCATGCTGTCCCGGATTTGTCTTCTAGTCCGACAAGCAAACACACACACACAGTATACGTCGAACCACACACACACACACAGCAGCTTTACACTACAGATGTACACACAGAGACGGTTTTAAGTCCTGCTGTGTGGAAATGTCCTCAGGCTTCTCATTACAGGTTATTACACACATATGGAGGCAGTGTGTGTGTTGTGTGTACACCCCATGCGTGTGTAGCAGAGGACCCACTAGTAATCTGGAAATAAAGCCTCATGGAAATGTTCTTTATGGGTGGAAACGGTGCAGACGTAAGACTTGTCATAAAGTATCTCAACCTACAGCAACCTACCCAATCAATGGAACTTAAGTCCAAAAGTACAAACAGTTACATCAACATCGTCCGTCGCTGACACAAACCTAGTATTCAGTTATAGTTGCAATTCAAAGCGAAAACCGACTGCAGCGTCTATTAGGAGTAGATGTGTCATGTCTAACCACCGCTGTAATATTTCTCTGCTGTGTTTAAACTGGATTTCAAAACCCAAACCAATGCTGGCCACCTGTTGCACATTCTTACTGCGTTCTCACAGAAACCTACTGGCAATCTCATGAATCATTCTCTTCAGTCTGGGAACACAAGTAAGAAAAAGATTCTCTTCTGTTGACGCAGCCTGAGCGTCGGTACATTTCTACACATGTATTTGTGGTTGTGCCTCGGCACAGTATCTACAATATGTATCTACCTGCAGTGCACACATATGGGGACGTCATCATTCTCTTGGTATTCTCTCATTAGTCCGATCATATCCAGTATGGAGTCGAAAGACGAGGGCACGTCATGATCAGGCCAGTTCATATAATGGAACTGTGTTAACCTCCTTGTTTCCTGCAGGAAGACAAACAGGAGAACATCTTTAAAGGTCAATTGAGGGTCAAATATAATCTACATGCAACTAATAAATAAATGTGAACATGCCGGCAGAAGTTATCATTTCTAAACTTTCAAATGAATAGAGACCAAAATGATTGGAATCAGTCCAATATTGGGGGCAGTATGCTGAAGCCGGCGAATGCGTAATGTCTGCAGCCTCATCCAACGTGGCAAATGCCGCTGTGAAGTCTGCCAACTAAAAGTTCTTGGTACTGACAGGCTCAGATTGTTATTGTTAGTGCCTGACAATGATATAGAACGACTGAAAAGAACAAGAAGAGTGTGGTGAATGCATTAGAGATCTTACATTCTCATACTCCACCATCAGAGTCCTGATAAAGTAGTCGGTTCTAGCCTGCTCTGATTCCTGAAAAAAAAAAAAGGAGAGAGGGGGAGCATAAACAAAAACACAGTAGAACAAAATGTGAGAAATTCCGGAGTCTGAAACCCTGTCCCTGTGCACACTTATTACATAACACAGCTGTGATATCAGAGATTTATCTACTTACACAGGAGATTCTGAAAGGGCCAAAACTCATGGGCTCCTCTCCCAGCGTCGGGAAGTACCGCTCACACTTTTTCTAGAGGGAGAGGAGCAGGAGTTAGCTTTGGCGACGAACAAAATACCACAGATTCCTGTGTACACACTTTCTGACTTGGAATAAACATACAAGATGTACTATGCACATTTACATGAGTAAAACTCACATTCTTTTGTATATACACACACATATTGTTTGAGATATAAGTCACACGTGTGAATGAGTTCACGCACTCTTTTCACAAACAGAAATGATTCAAATAAATGTGCTGGTTTCCAGGAGAAAAGACGTTTACTTCTTAAAACAATTACATAGCTGACACACGAACACACACTTTTACGCACACACACACACAAAGGGATTAAATATCATTGGCTTACCCTTCCCATCTCAAACTCTCGACAGGCCATTACAATAACCTGTAGAGACACAAACAGGAAGGATTCAAATCTATATTTAGACTCAGTAGAGAAGAATGTGTGAGAACTAACTTCTTGATCAGATCATATCTTTATCATTCACATTACAGGAGTAATTATCAGATCTGCAGTCGCAGGCTTCAGCACTAGTTTAGCCTCAGCACAGCTTCTCCCTCCGTTCCATGTCTGACCAGCTGGTTCAAACATAAGCACTCCCCATCTGCCTTCTAATTTCTGACTAAACTTTATTACATATTTATATCCTACTAGCATAGAAAGAATAATTTCCTCTTTCTCTTTTATGTTTTTAGTCGAAGAACCTCTGACTTCCTAGTGCCACTGGGGTGATGTAAGAACCTCTTCGGAAGCAAATGTTCTGTTTAAAATTTAAGCCCCAACTTAATCTGTGACACAGAGGGACTTTCAAATAAATTCAATTATCTCTATTCTGCCTTTCCTCCCTCCAATGAGACATACTCACAGCTACGTTGTACTCCCAGTTCATTCTCCAGAAGTCGATGACCGTGTTCGGCAGCGGGCCCTGAGTTGCGATGTAGGCCTCTGGGCCATCCATGCCCTGCAGAAGCAGAGGGGATGTTACTGGGATCGACACACTACTTTATACCATGAAGATTATAATCCACAGTGAGTCAGAGAACACAGGAACTTGTTCAGACGCTCTTTACCTTGATGAAGTTAGCATTGACGTAATCCGTATCCTGATTGGTTGTTTTTAACACCAGCTTCACTCTAGTGTGATCAACTGGGGGAGAAGAAAGAGAGACATTTATACGGTGAGTGTGAAAGTGACAAAATTAAGTGAGGGTGGGGAGGAAGGGACAGGAGAAGAAGGAACAAACGTGGAAGGAGTCTGATCAAGAGACACAAAAAGGGGGCAGACAAGGAGAGGAGTTGAAAAACATGAAGAGGGTAAAGAATTCTAAAGAGGTTAATGGACAAACAGCAGTATCTTCATTCCTGTGTATGAATGTGTGTTAGAGATGAACCTTTTCTTCCTCTGCATCACCAGCAGCTTACTCACTAAAAGCCTTAATGAATGAATGAATGGATGGAGGGATGGATGGACAGTACAAAAGAGGATAAAGAATAAAAAATTAGGACAGCTGTTGGGTTATAG
The DNA here is from genome assembly GCA_901007825.1 of Macroramphosus scolopax. Lineage (NCBI taxonomy): Eukaryota > Metazoa > Chordata > Actinopteri > Syngnathiformes > Centriscidae > Macroramphosus > Macroramphosus scolopax. Next base: position 64,174 of record CAAKHC010007078.1, read on the forward strand.
AGGCTCGCCTGAGGTCATTAAGTACAGCGAAACGCTCAGATATGACGTGCCCGGTATTAACATGGTGTATATTTGTTCTACGGGTGTTATTTCTACAAATATTTCCAATCTCTAGCTTATTTCTGTCAATCCCCATCTGTCCACTTCTAACAAAAGAATACATATAAACCGTTGGAGGGCAAGAAAGGTGCTTAGAAGGTTTAAAAATCTAGCAAATATTTATATATAAGTATTTTTTACTGGCACATCTTGACAGCAGAGAAGATCAACAAGGCTAACATGTCGTTCAATAACAGTGTATAAATCTTTGCTATGTTTGCACATTTTGTCCAAGGTTTGATGTTGGTGAAATTACTTTGAAACACTTCAAGGAGATGAAGAAAACCCGAGTGCTTCACTGACTGATGCACGCAGACAAAATGGAGAACGCTTGATGGTATTTCTCATGTAATCAATATACCATAGACCACAATGTGATACTTCTCACGACCACAGTTTTGCTGCATGCTCCATTAGTCAAGCAGTAAGGAAGGTACAGCTATGATGTTTATGAGTAGTGTTTGGAGACGCTTATGCGAGTAGACTAGTACGAGTACGAGCCACCAAACTACATTCTGCATGGATGCTGAATCTACGAAACTCCACTTGAGGGTTAGACTTTATCTTCAATTGCCTCTGCAGAGGCTGCAGAGGCAATTGTCATTAAGCTTTGTGTCTTAGCCGTGGACAGAGGACCTCTCATGACCTTCAATTTAGTTCTGAAAGTTAAACAGATAGAGATTTGAAACCAGGGAACATTTCTCCCAGGGAAGGAGCCCGTTATCTTTCCAAGCAGTCAAATAGCGATGCTTTGGCAAGGCTCTCAGAGCCTGACGCCGATGTACTAGGCGCCAGTTTGCGTCTTGATGAGATGCAGTGTGTTATCAGTAAACTCCAATTCAAATGTGAGATGCTCACATCAACTGCTCTGGGCGCCATGTGAGCACATTCTCATCCAGGATGAGGGAGTATAAAAATTAAGCTTTTTTTTTTTCATCTTGCAACCTATGAGATTAATCAGAAGACCCTCAGGTTGGGAACCATTTTATCAGAGCATCCTTACAAAGAGTCGTTTAAAGTTATGATACAAATATGACATTTAATCTACTCCCGTGTTATTTAAATAGTTGGACAAAATATGAGAAGCAACTCTTAGTATAAACCCAAACAGCTGAGCAGCTCCACATATCAGACTGCATTACTGCATCATCACTATCTTCATTATCTATATGCATGCCTGCAAATGAGACAGTAAAGGTTATGTGTTCTTGAAGCACAGGTGTAAGTAACATTATTAACGACTGCTCCATTTAATTTAAAACTTGCAGTCAGCCAAACCACTAATCCAACCACTTAACCAGCTCAGTCATCTGTGCAATGTGATAATGGGTTTCCGGGTGTGCTGGGACTTACATGGCAGTATGTCTTTATATCTGTTCTTCTTGACATTTTCCTCCCGCTCTCCTACGTTGGTGGGGTAGATCTTCTCCGTCCGGTACTTCGTTGATAATCGCCGTAGACGCTAGAATAAACAAGATAAAAAAAAGGAACTTAGTATATGTTCTCTCTCTGAAGTAGATAGTAACAAGCGAGCATTCTTTTCTACTCTCACCCACATAGGGAAGCGTCATTTGTTTGTGGGTTTGAGAAAGCTACATTTCTTAAACTAATGATAGGCGAGCAGAGCAGGGTCGACTTGTAATACAAGTCACTCTTCATCTCCGCTTCACATAACAGAGTTTCAAAGAGCAGCGATAAAAGCGTTGGTGATCCGACACCTTTAATCTGTCACGTCTCTGCAAACACGAATAATCATTCGATCAAGGTCACAGAGAAGCTTTTTAACTCTGAAGCATCCTGGGTCAACACGCTATCATAAACAAGTGAGAGCAGATCAACAGTTCTGATGCAAACAGACACACATTTAACTGAATGGTCCACTTAGTATCTCCTTTCCTTCAACCCACGTGCACATAGGCACACTCACTGTCTCCCGTTTGTACAACAGTAAAGGAAATTAAGTGTAGATGAATCTAATAGTAGCCGACGCTGATGAATACACATTCAGTTAATGGAAGAGAACAATTACAACGCCTGGACTGAAAACAGGCCGGAGCAGTGAGCTGAGCTGAGCACCATGGCCCAGAATAGATGTTCCTCAGAGGCAACAATGGGGAGCTTTTTCTTTATAACTGAGCGTTGAAACGTTAGGTGATGGTCAATATGACAATGAGACAATGAAATCAAGTAGCCATCAAGTTACTACCTCTGGTTTTAAATAGACCATTGTGGAAAGAAAGGGTTCCGACCATCTTAAAATAAATGAGATAAAAATATAAAACTTCTGCTCAACTCTGATTGTATGCACATCATATTGCTCCCAAGGGCCTTTTTTTGGATCCATTCACTTCATTCACTTGCCTCCCTCTTTCTGAGACAGCAAGGAAATTAGGCATCAGTGCACTTTTTCTGCCTCTCTCACTCCCCCATCTCGTTTTCTTTCTGAGTCTGAGAAAGTTGGCGTGGGCGTTCAGGCTTCTGGAGCCTCGTGTGAAAAATGGTCCCACCCCTTCCCTCCCTGGACCTGATGCTGGCTTTCCTCTTGCATCTGTAAAATGGGTATATAGTGTACTTCCTCATTTCCTGAGACTAACGTTTTCTTCCTGCCCCGTTTTGCTTTTCAGTCTTGTAATAACATCACTTCTGGGCTACTGCAGAGAAGTTTGCAACATCACACGCAGACACGCAAAGGACAACCACCTACAGGGAATACTTGATATTAAATATAATCCTCCACTCAAACTGCTTTGTAAAAGTCTTCAAAATGTCTGGACACATTAAATGCAAAATTGCTTCCACCAGATATTTTACTTCATTTTTTTTTCTTTCTGAAAGGTGCTGTTTTAGTATAAAGGGCTCCAGCTGTTCCACACATCGATGAGCTGACGGCTCATATTGTTGACACACATGTATACAGTTTGGATTAGCAGCACAGTTGCTCTAGATCGAGAGGCACACGCTTTTCAGCTTATTTTTTGAATCGCCTATCTTTGTACGCCTTAACGAAAGGCTACAGAGGAAGGGGACGTGAGTGAGAGTACACGAGTTGGAGAGAAAAGAAGGTACACAGAAAGCGTGGGCGCCAACACCGGTGTGTGTGTGTGTATGTGTGAGCTTGTGTGTGCGGTAATAGCATTAATGGTCCTCTGGCCTCATGTGAATTACATTTCCAACAGAAATCTGCTTCTGTTCTGGGCCAGAGCTCCGGAAAAGACACAAACTATAAGCTAAAAGGACAGGCAGTGGTGATTTGTGATGGTATGTGATTCCCCCAAAACTCACATTAGGCCTGTGGTGAAGACATTTGACTAAGCACCTTTAAAACGTTGTCACCCACCATGGAAAATATGCCCACATTCTTCATTTAGATAAAGCTCCTTAAACAAGCATAAAAACTATGTCAAATGTATTTCGGATACTGTCAGCTACTGTCTGGTTTGACCCTTTTCCATCTATTTCATTGTCCCGCAGACAGACCCTGTTTCTAATTACTCTTACTTCCTGTTGCGTACAACACACAAACATGTGCGTGCACTCTTAAAAGAAATAAAAGGAAGCCTGGAGGATGCGAAGAAATAAAGCAGGAGGGGGAGTCTTTGCTTGCTGCTCAGTACATTTTCTAAACAACCCAAAAAGGGAGAAGGAGTACAAGGAAATGGAAAGGAGAGGAAAATCTGGGCATTCTTTATAAACAAGGAGAAAAGAAGTGATTTGTGAAAGAGAGGAAAGAAACAGTGAAGGGAAGGTGAACAGAGAGGAAGGAGGGAGGCAGAGGATGGGAGCGAAGGAGAGAGGAAGAGCCAAGGCTTTTAAGAGGCTCTTGGTAACTAAGCTAATGGGTTCCTTTATTCCTGGTTTCTGTCGTTCATTCACACGCTCCCTTTACACACTCTGTCACTTCGCACTAGCTTCTGTTCTGAATGGAGGAGGTGGTGCAACGAAACAGGGAAAAGAAAAATAAATATTCTTTCAATTACAACTCAAGTGCACTGCTCCGTTTACTTCCTGTTTTTTTTTTTTTTTTACAGTTGGTGTATCAATTTTCTCCAAATTGACGTCTACTTTCATGGCAGAGACTTTTTTGTATTGATTGGTAACTGTACATCAGAGCACATCCCGTCTGGTTGTTCCCAGAACTAAAAGAAGATCTGAGACTAGAAACAGTCAGGCAAAATTAACTAATTACTAATATTTTTCGATTGCTGGCCGATTACCTGCCTTTGTTTCTATTGTTTCATCGTATGTTTTCTACACATCCTTGATTGTTTCTACTATACCATATTTTTGTTTTCGTACGAGTGTGTAGCACTTTGGTTGCCCTGTCTTGGTAAAACGAGTTCATCATCACTGTCAGTTATTCCAACAGACTTAGAGTCGGTGCACTGCGGCCGGCCGCCTCTGTCTAACTAATTAATGTGAATCACTGACTGATTTCTGTGTCGGCAGCAGGCAATTGTTTTATTTTTCAATCAACCGTCCACGGAAGTGTTTTGGAACAACTTAGTGATACCGAAGACTGGTCATAATATGGTTGCATTCTAGCAACCAGAGAACTCTTTAAAACAACTTGTATATTAAATCAATTGTTTCAGCTCTACTTCTAGACAGACAAAATGCAATTACAGTTACACATTTTACCCCACTCATTTGGTTTTTCTGAGACAGCCATGTAGCTATGAATATTTGACACAAACACCACAGGAAGTGCTCCTCTTCTCAAGAAAGCACGGTTAACATCTAATAGTTTTCTATGGTTTTCACACATTTAAAAAGGCAAGAACGTACTGAAACCAGCTATGCTGCACTGTTGTGGTCGTGTTAGGAAAATGTGTGAGGCCAGTAGTTCAAAATTGAATGTATGTTAATAGATGATTTGAAGTGTTCTAGTGAACTTTGGCCTTCGAAATGTGATCTGTTTGATTACTCCAGAGGTCGCTTTGGAATCACAGAATTACACAAGCACTAACATTTATATATGCAAAAGCTTAAAATAAAACATATATTCATGTGCTTTGCGTTTCTAATGTATGTCTCTCTTTCTAGCTGTCTATCACTTTCCGTGAGAGGGCTAAAATGAAAAACTGAGTAGGGCAGTTTCCTGTGACTACTGAACTTCCAGGCCACACACACACACACACACACACACACAAAGGGCGTTGCCACCCAAATCCCCGTGCCTTCACAGACCCCCTTTAGGGTGAGTCAAGTCATTCGCAGACACATTTCCTCAATGTGAGTAGGCCTAAAATGACTCGAGGATGCCAGGAAAGTTACAGGACAGAGAAGGGTGGACGTCAAAAATGAGAGTAGTAGAAAAAAGACAGTGATTAAAAATAATTAGTGACGATAGAAAGAGGGCTAAACAAATGGAGGTATGTAGAAGGAGGTAAAGAGAGGGAGATGTAGTTGTGGAGGATTTAACCCACTTTCTGTCTCCTGGCTGAATAAGTTAGCATCGCTGTATTTCCCTGGCACACTGAATAATTCACACACTGAGAAACAACAAATTCTTTCTTCAACTCAGCAGTCAGCACTGACTGGCAGAAAATATGCTCTTCCTGCACATGCGGTGGGAAAAATGGTTTTATGTGTTTGTGCCAGGAAGTGGGGGTGTCGAGTGTTTGTGGCAGAGAATCTGTACCGACGGTCACCTTACATGAGCGCACACACGAGCTAAAATAGGTCACCTCTTACAATGCTTTCAGAAAAATCCATCTCCTGCGCTGCGAGCATGCGGGGAAAAGATGCACAGCTACAGCAAAGAGACTAAAAGCATTTATGTGGCTCTGTGCGAGTCGGTCGCTCTGCTGCTCTCCCCGTGTCGAATCAATAAGCCTGATCGGCCTTAATGCACATGTGCCTCCCAATCCGGCGTTCAAGTCCGGGATCAGAAAAGATGTTCAGTCTCGGCTCAGTTAGGAAGAAAAATTTCTCTGCGCTAAATTACTAATTTAATCAAGTGAACAAATACATGTTAGACTGTTTTTGGAGTTTAGGGATAAACCAAGTGCAGGCAATAGTTTGGACTATTTATTGTCTGGCTGAGAGTTAGATGAGAAGAATGACACCAGTCCTTGTCGGTACAGTCTACAATGAAGGCAGGGCTAACAGCAGGTTAGCGTAGCGTGAAGACAGGAAACCCGCGCAGACTCCAGTAAACTACTGCTTCCTGCCAAGAAACAATCTGGAATATCCGTCGCAAAGCAGATAGTTACAGTTTATGAACAAACGAAACAAAGTACTAATTGGTGAGCTTGAGATATGGCGGTGGACAGATTCTGCTACCAATGGACAGATCAAGCTAGCCGTTTCCCATTTGATCTGTTTTTTTATGCTAAACTAACCATCAGCGGGCTTCAACCTCATTTTTACTGCAGAGACATTCTGTCTTCTCACCTAACTGCTCAACTTCTCAGGTAACCACGGCTTGAGATCAATCACAATAACATGAGTCGACTACGTGTTAGGGGGCGAGCTGTGAATCCTAGTCAAAGATTACGTGTGACAGCTAACATTAGCTGCAAAGTGACTTCCTGTGTATGGCCACTAGGCAATGTAGGTCAGTGGAGCACTGATAGCATGAGTGGGCATTCTCTCACTACCTCAGACACACACACTCGTAGGGTACTGTAGCATGCAGAAAAATTTGCTCGCCATCAGGATTCTGTTGGGTTTTTTTCTGACACTAATTTTGAATTAGAGGAACTTCATCAAAAAACCCTGATAACCAATAATTTTTCTAAAAGCAACTGTTTATTATTTACTAATATTGACGTGTCGGTCTTTAGCCATGTGTTTTATACCTGCACAGGAATTATGTGTATATGGTCGTCAACATGGTCACACTGACTGCAGGAAGCACCTGGGCTGACCTGAAAGTCACGTCTGGGTGCCCACTTCCTCTCTGACCACAAATCTCAGACATGCATGTACAAAGGGTATCGATATACACACACACACGACACCTTCTCATCTCTTTTCGAATAATGAGTTTGTGTTGTTAAACGCGACTTTGACCGGGAATATCAAAGCAAAAGGAAGGAGGTTCAGGAGAAAGAGACACTGCAGACATAAGTACCAGAAGCGTCCTTGAATAATAAGACACCAACCAGTCTCAAGCCTGCTGTTGTGCAGCTGACCGCCATGTGACTTTCCCTGTGGACATCAGAATGACATCATTTTCACAGCATGTCCTCCCCGCTCTCTTCACGATCATTTGTTTCTGAAATAAACTCGAGACTATGTAGACGCTCTTTCTTATGAAATTCTGCCGTAAGCTGGGTATTTCATCTGAGCCCAAACACACATTCTGAGAATTTATACATGTTTGAATTTCAATTAAAATTGCAACCTTCTCCGTCATACTGTGCGAACACAGTTTACATTTACTGGTACTTGCCTGGCAGTAATTTCCCTCTCTGAATCTGAGCTTGCTGCAGGAAGCAGATGTGGACAAACCGCATATAATCCCAATCATCTGGGACAGGAGCTCTTTGTGTGTTGGTGTGTGTGCTTGGTGTTTGTGCGTATTTTAATCACTGATATTCACAGCCCATAAACCATCAACCTGGTGACCTTGTGGCTCATAAGCCTGATTCTCTTCAACCTGCTTATTTCATACATCTGTCGCTTTTCCTTCATTGTGTTTCTGCACACTCATATTACACATGTTGTCTTTACAGAAATAATATTTGATACCAATGTGATTTCCAAAAGATAGTTTTTCCTTCTTTTCAAAGCTGGGGCTAATAGGAATACAGCATCCACCTCAAGGGCATTTACATGGAAACGATGCTGCTGATAAGTTTGCAGTGTGTGAGTTGTCATAGCCCAGATGACCCCTCTAAGTATGCACTCCGTTTCCTCAAAGGATGAGACTAGTTGTGGGACTGCTATAGAGCAGGATCAGCGTTCAGCAGACGAACAAGTGCCCTACACCACTGTGGGCATTTATGGTTGTGCGCTGGTGTGGCTGCAACACTTTGCAATTACACCACCGAAGGCTGAATGGTTGTGGGATTTCTATGCCACTGTATTGACTTTACTCCTGTACTTTAAATGTGAAAATGCAAAGTAAGAAATCTAATGCTATGAAGCTCACAAGCCTGTTCTGTTTGTTGCGGTCTGTGTGGCATAGTTACATTTCTTGGTAGGTGCACGTCATCAACGCAGAAGTAGAAATATGCCTCAAGCTCTACATTACAAACACAAGGCATTACTGCATAATTCTCTTGGTGATTGCGTGTGTATGGTCTTCTCATATTCTATAATAAAGTTATTATGTTGGTGGGTCTTCTAGCTTTGATCATCTAAAACCACACACGCAAACTTTAGAAGTTAGGAGTAGTGTTTCTGTTTTGCCCCCAAAACCCTCCGCTTGGGGGCAAAATGCTGGTTTCTAGGTTAAGCCGTGGGAAGGGGTGGGTGAGAAAAGGGGGAGGCTTGTGACACCAAGGAAATTGGGAAGTGTTGTTACAGCAATGTGGGGCGGGCTTACACACAAACTCACACACGCAGACACACAAAAAGAAAGGCGGAAGCCTGCTATGTAGCCCCTCTAAACCTACAATCAAGCTAATAAAAGTACACATCCATGCATAACAAATCATCAAGGCAGACACACAAAACTATACGTCTCGTGTTTCACCTGAGAGAGTCATGGTTGAGATGACTTTGTTCATTGATGTTAAAATGTCAGATGACAGTGGTTGGAGAATTACAAAGAATCTGAAAGTTCCAGTCATAGTTAAGCTATAACATCCGAGCACATCGCGGGGTCGATCCTGGTGGACAGAAAGGCCTTCACATTTTTTTATGTTTGTGTGGAACATTCTTTGTTTCATGTGTGCAGTCTCGGGTTGAAAACCTGACTTTGGAGGTGTTCTTTATAGTTTCACAACATTCAATACTATTGCATGTAGATGAAACAGTGATCATATTCTTTGATGACGGTAATGGCTTACTGAATGACAAGCTGCAAACTTACATAGAAATAGCTGAGCAACTGAGGGCCTTGCATCCCTGTGGGGGGGGTGTGTGTGTGTGTGTGTGTGTGTGTGTGTGTGTGTGTGTGTGTGTGTGTGTGTGTGTGTGTGTGTGTGTGTG